>JAOEHY010030947.1:0-45988 GCA_025447955.1 Psilopsiagon aurifrons
CCGGGGTTCTGCCGACTGCGGTCGGCGCCGCGCCCCCGCCCTCCCGCCCGGCGCTCTGGCGGCAGCGGCAGAGCCGGCGGCGGGGGTACAAGGGGCAGCAGCGAGCATGTCCTCGAGCAGAGCCAAGAAAGTGAAGATGGCCACCAAGTCCTGCCCGGAGTGCGACCAGCAGGTGAGGCGCCGCCGGGCCTACTCGCCGCTCTGACTGGGCTGATTAGTGACCAAGGGGCTCAAAGGGTGGCCCTTCAGGCGGGGAGGGCGCTGCCCCTCACTGTCCCCTGCTTCTGAGGCAGGGCCAGGGGATTCCCTCTCCAGCGCTTGGTCGGGGCTGGCGGTCCCTGGCCGCTGGCAGCCATGTGGCGGAGGGCTCGCCGGCCTCTACAGCGGAGACAGGTGTCGCCGCGGCTGACGGAGGGATGTGAGCCGGTGGAGGCCCACGTCCGTCGGCTGTGCTCGGTGAGGGCGGCGGGGCCCAGCGGAGCTGAGGCCTCTCGCGGCCTGCTTCCCTATCCCGGGGCGCCGGGCCGGGTCGGGCCGCACCCCACGCCAGCGCATCCCGCTGGGCGTGCTGCTTCCTCGTTGCCGTGTGACACCCTCCGCAGCAAACTAGGCTTCTGTAGCACGGGGGCGAGGAGCTGTCGGCCGAGCTGCTTGGTTCTGAAGTGGGGGAACACACTAAACCGTCTCCTTGCCTCTGTGAGACGACGTTTGTATGAGGTAAATAATTGTTGCCTTTGTAGTCTCTGCGTGGAATGTAGGTGAAACACCGTGTTCCTCTTGTTCGGTAGCGTGATAGTTGCATTATGCTGAAGGATTTCTGTGTGATATGCAGAATTGTTTATGTGCTAGTATTGTTTAGAAATGATATTAAGAATATAATGAGCTTGGTAATTTGTGCAGTGCATTTTGCCTTTTGAATGAATAATGAGCCTAAGGCTACCTGGGGAAGCCTTCAGTTTTCTCATGGAGTAGCTCAGAAACAACCAAAATTTAGACCTTTGCTGCCATTTCTGTTTTGCAGATGTAGATGTGATCTGTCGTATGTGCATTACTGTGGTTTTGTTGTGGGTACAGAATACAGCTACTTACAGTTAAAGTTAACAGTAGCTGATTTTCACAGTTGCAGTATCAGGAGCTGTCTTCATCTGTGCTCTTTGCTGGTGAAGATGTTGCTGTTGAAACCAGGTCGTGTGATGGGGGCAGCAGCACACCACTGCACGAGGCTGCCAGGGGCTTCTGCGTATGACCCTGGGAAACAGAATTCTGTTGCTGGACTGTAGAACTGAGCTAGTGCACACTGTTGTAGCTATACTAAAAAAACAAAAAAAAAAAAAAAAAAAAAAAAAAGAAAAAGGCTTCTTTTTTTTCTTTTTACTTACAAGGGCTAAAAAAAGTCATTTGTTCTGGCTTGCATAGATTTTATAGTGTTTCTGCTCATTCTGGAGCAGTTTGGAATGTTAAGCTGTAGGGCCATTCTCTCATGTTTTAAGCAATAGATGAACCCTTGCAAATGCTCATGTGTTGAACATATGACTGAAGTACTATTTCTCAGACAAAAGTAGTGTACCAAGTTCTGCTTGTTCAGTTGGTGAAAGAAGAAATTAAAATGAGCGAAGAGTTGAATATGTGAGGGGTGCTGGGTTTTTTTTGAGAATAACTGATGAATGTCAAACCACAGTCAGTAGGAAAAGCCAAGAAGCAAACAGGCTCTTACAGGCTCTTGAAACTAATGCTGAGACTTTCACATTGTTCTGTGCTTTAAAACTGAAATATATGGTGTACCTGTGTCAATTTAGGACAAGAGGTAAGGCCTCAAGCTGCACCAGGGGATGTTTAGACTTGAAATCAGAGACAATTTCTTCCCATATCGGTACTCAGGCATTGGAACAGGCTGCCCAGGGCAGTGGTGGAGTCACTGTCCCTGGAAATGTTTACTAACTGTGTAGATGAGGCCTTTTGTGACATGGTTTAGTGGTGGCCTTGGGAAATGCTTGGCAGTGCTGGGGAATGGTTGGACTTGATGATCTTAAAGGTCTTTTCCAACTGACTTGATTCTACAATTCTCATGTAGATTTTCTGCTAGCAGCGCTTCCATGGCTAAATAGAATTAATGTTCATTGCGTGTGTCCTGCCCTGGCATAAGCATTGCTTGTAGGACCTTGCTGTCTAGTCCCAAAAATTTGAGGGAAGACAGGAAACTGGACCCACAGTACTAGTCGTGTGGGAAGGCTCCTGTGTGATTCTTTAGTGATTGTCCCGTGCTAGCATTTCTTAAATTCTTCCATAAACAAGAGCAATGCATTTATTTCTGATTTCTTTGCTATAAGTGGCATGCTTGGAAATATTTAGACAACCACAAATACTGGAGTGTAATATTGAGTAACACTACTTAGGCTGTTGTAATTTAGATCATATGTAGTTGCCATTTAGGCTTCTTTTTTATTAATAAAAAAAGGGGTTGATATTTTCACAAAGTGTAGCTCCATTTAACTGGGAAGCACAAAGTACTTGCAGTTGGAAGAAGTGATTATCACTTCTTAATTTAGCTTCAGGTAAATTTTGTTGTACAAGAAACTAATTTTCTTTTTTTACAAAAATGTTAAACAGAGTAAACCAGTGTTTGTAGGGCTATGTTGCACTGTCACTGTAGGTCTTTGAAGGATAACTGGTACGTTTCGGTGTATAAGCCCCTTTCCGGCTAATCTCACACCCCCAAAACACACACACACCGCCTATGTGCTGAACCTGTAACATGAGAACAGTCTTGCTCTGTTATCTACAGTTAAGTTCATTGGGAAATACTGCGTCTGTTCCAACCCCTTTGGGTGATTTTCACCGAATTATTTTAGGATGACTTTGGAAACATAATTACTGCAAGAGACCCTGGTGTTGGAAGCTGGGTTTAAATGGATACTTCTTGTCACCTTAAAGATACTGCCTCTCTGCTAGATAGTGTTTTCTGTTACTTATACTGACATATGATTATGGAGATAAGCATGCACACAGCTAAATTCTGAGCTTTAAGTTTCAATAAAATTTGATTAGAGGATTGTTTGGGTTTTGTTTTTGGTTTTGTTTTGGTTTTTTTTTTTTTTTTTTATTATGTCATTGTCTTCATAAAGGGAATTAAAAGGTCTCTAGTTAGAGAAAACCTGTATCAAAATCCTATCTGTAAGCTGTTTGTGGGGTGAAGTACAAGAGTTAGGATGTGCTGCGGAAAGCAAAATGACATGTTTATTTTGAGTAGCAGTTAAGTTCCCCTTTGCAAATTCATCTACTAACTTGACAGGTTTTTTCCTAGCCAGTAGAGCACTGGATCTTGTTTCTTGTATGTGTCCAGTAAAACTGATCAGGTAGTTACATTTCTGTACTCTTTGTTTCTGTAGACACTGGCAAACTTGCAGCGCCCTGTCTTAAAGAATTAGTTTTCAGAAATGATCTGCTTTTTTCCCCCCCCCACTGTTCTGCTTTGACATCTGTTGACTTTAATGTGCGATGTCAGTCTTTTCCAGATCATTGTTTAAACTTGCTTCGTGTTTTCAGTCTTAAACCTAATCAAAGCAATATTATGTATTCCTGACTACTTTAAAAGATCTCTGCTTTAGGTGAAGCTAATGAAGTTTAATAAAGCAATTTATTAAATAATTTTAATAAACTAATTTATCATAATTTGTTTTTTTAATCACTCAGAGTAAGTTTTTTGTCATTTTTCATGTAAGTGTGACATTTCCAGCTATGCTCATCTTGTTTTAAGTTGTCTCATGCTGGCGGACTGTACTGCTCCTGACAGCTTTGCTGAGGAGGAGAAGCACTGAAATCTCAAACCTTTCAGTCTGCAGTCAGCTTTGTCTAGCTGTGGTAGGTTGAGTTTTGCGTAAGTAGGCCCTTGTGTAACCACACAGTCTGTCTGCAGGCTGCTATGGAGTGTGGTACAAATGCATTTGATTTGCTTCAGGTCTCTTGTACCTTCTGTTTAAAGCTGCTCCTGCTCTGTAGAGGAATTGCTTTCAGATGCTTCTCAGAGTGAATAGATTCAGAATGTACTGACACTTTTAACTCACACTTTTTCTTTGTTTTTTAGAAGTAAATGAAGGAAGCAAACCTTGGAATGTCTAACTGATTTGACTGGGGATATTTGAGAGTTCTAAGAGAAATTGTGTTTCTGCTCTAATTCAGCCTTGCTTTACTGTTCTCTACTTTTTTTCACCTTCTTCCTGACAGTCTGGGGAAGAGGGTTTGTAATATAAAGCATTCACAAACTCTTGAGTTTCAAGCTTGGTTTCTAACAACTGCATAAAGAAAAGGCTTGATGGGTGATTCACAGCAGAACCTGTTTTTACTATGCTTAGATACAATTAGATAATAGTATAGGCCATAGTTTGCAGAACAGACTGAATTTGAAGAGTTATCTCCAAGGACAACATGCAAGTTACGAGGGCTTTTTTGTTCATTGGACAGGAATTTTTGTAATTATTTGATATGATCTGAAATATTTGTCTTTTATTCTCCCAGGTTCCTGTTGCATGTAAATCATGTCCCTGTGGCTACATATTTATTAGTCGGAAACTGTTGCATGCTAAACGCGCTGAGAGATCACCACCCATCACAGGTAATACTTACAGGGGTGGGAAGAAGGGGGACAACAGTTCTTTCTTCTTACTTGTAGGTAAAAGAGAGTATTTTGCTTTTCTGTGTAAATTGATTGTTGTCAGCTCACTTTCCCTTGAATGTGTGCATGGTTAATTTGCATATGTTAATTTTTCTTGAATTTTGAGGAGGGAAAAAAGCTGGTGTTTTCAGTCTCACTTGCTTCATACTGCAATGTTGGCATTTATTCTCTGTCTAGTCTGGCTACAGACATTGATCACTATGCAAAATAACTGTAGATTTAAGTATTAAACTAACAATAGTTTGTTGCCCTTAACATAGCAGAATAGAGTAAACTGTTCCAACTTACTAACACATAGAGAGAAAGGAATGTTCAGCTGATGGAGGAAGGAGCATCACGGGACTGATAACAACTATGGAGACAGTAAATAAGACTAAGGATGCCAGCCTTCAAGATAGCAGAGTGGTGCCCAGTGTAGAGTGAGAATGTAACAGGTTAGGAACAAGGACGTACCAACTGCTAAGTCGGCACTAGGACTTTGCAAGCGTGCGCAAGCACTGAGGTCATTCAGAAAACGCAATGAGGAAGACTATCAGCAACCGCCAAAGACCCACACTCAGCAAGAAAATGCATGCTCAATTAGGATGCAAATATGATAATTAGTGCCTGGAATTCTCATGAATACGTAAACAGTTTCCCTGAAAGTCTGTGAATATGAATGATTATGCTAAATATATAGCTACTGCCAGCAAGTAACAGGTGCGCTCACCTTTGCAAAGCTATTTATGTGTGTGCCCAGCTCTCCAATGAAGATTGCCTGCTTCTGAAACTCCAGATTGAGTCTTAGAGAGTTTCTCTGACCAACTTTTATGGTAACAGCTCCTTACAGAAAGCTTTCTGTTAATCCTGTTTTGAAGCTTAAAGTCTAGAGGTGCCAAAGGGGTCAGATTTCAGAGTACATGCTGATTGAAGACAAATTTTATGAAAATAATAATTGGTCATATGTTTCATCTAAAACTGTGTGCATCTGCTTCCCTCTGCGTGGATTGAAGTAAAAAATAGTGTGGTTTTTGTGTCTAACTTACATGTCTTTTGTTCTAGGTGGGCACAGTAAGAAGCTGGTTGAATGTGCATTCTGGCATGGTTAACAGTCTCTTTGTGTTCATTTTTATCACTTCCTCCAGTACTAGCAGGACTCAGTTAGAACAAGCACCCATCAGGGAAGATATTAAAAAAAAGCAAACCAAACCCAACAACCAAAAGTATCTCATCTATAGTGTCTGCTTTTTAAAATTACCTACCAGGCCTACAAAATGGAAGCTAAGTATTTGGAATTTTACATTACTATTTTGAAGGATGCTTGTAGTTTACCAGCACATAGGAATTATATAACCATTATGCCAGATAACTGAGCTTTCAAGGTGGAGAATGGGAGTTAAGCAATACGTGTGGTAGTTTGCAAGTATTGGTCAGTTTTCTTTCCCACTGTCCACGCCCCAGTTGTTGATAAAGTAGTTACTAAATGAAGCTGAAGGCCGTAATCTGGTGAATCAGAGCTCGAGGGGGATCTTATCCGTGTATATAAATACCTGAAGAAAGGGTGCTTAGAGGACAGAGCCAGGCTATTTTCAGAGGTGCCAAGTGACAGGACAAGAGGCGATGTGTACAAAAAATGTAGGCTGTTCCCTCTGAATATCAGGAAACACTTTTTTACTGTGAGGGGTGACAAGCCCTGGCACAGGTTGTCCAGGGACATTTTGTAGTCTTTGTCCTTGGAGGTATTTCAGATGCCATCTGAACATGGTCCTGGGCAGCTGGCTGTTGGTGACCTTGCTTGAACAGGAGCATTGGACAGGTTGATCTCTGGAGGTCCCTTGCTACCTCAGCCTTTTTGGGATAAGGTGAAATACACCTTTTGTATTGACATTATTGGCATGTTACCCTGCTGTCCAGCATGTACCCTATGTCTACACAAGATGAATGGGATAACTGCAGCAAAAAGAAAACATTTCCCAGAAAGGTGTAATGGGAGACCATATGTATCTGTATTGTGGTCATAAGGTAACTGCAGCTTCTTTTAGAAAACATTGTTCCTGTATTTTCAACAATATAGCTACTGCAGAATCATGCTGCAGCCTTGCAGATGTGCATCTAGTCTGTGTTAATAGTGTGCTGTGGGGACTACTATTTTTGTACCCAAGCTCACTAATCTGTACTTAATTAACAGGTGAAACTTGTGTAAATACTCTTCTTTTTGGTTTTTTTGACTCTGACGGAACACCTGTTCAGCATGAAGTATTCTGATGCCTTGTGATAGGCTAGACTTGGTGGGACGTGTGGTCTATGTAATGTGGCGTTTACTGACTGCAGCATTGACTCAGCATTTCAGTGTGTGAGCAGCAGGAATGATTTCACTGGCAGTGTCAAAAAAGATTGAGTACTTTGATGTTTGCCTGCTGTTTGCTTATATGATAAACTTTTTCTTTGGCTAGTGGAAACAGATACAATGGGCTGTTGTCGTGGCTTAAGCCATAAATCAGCCGCGCAGTTTGTTCACTCACTTCCCCCTTTTTTCTTCCCTCTGCTCCTGGAGGGATGGGAAGGAGAAATTGAAAGAATGCAACTCCCACAGGTTGAGGCAAGAACATTTTAATAACTAAGGTATAACACAAACCACTTCTGCTACTACTAGTAATAATAATGACAAGAGAAATACAAGGGAAAAGAATACAACAGCTCACCATGTATCCCCAGCCCATCCAAGCCAGTGCACCCCCCACCACCCTTCCAGGTCTGTCCTCTCCGTTTCTGCATCCCGGGCATGACCTTCTGTGGTATGGAATACCTCTTTGGTCAGTTTGGGTCAGGTGTCCTGTCTCTGCTTCCTCCCAACTCCCCCTCCTCCCTGGCAGAGCATGAGGCTCAGAAAGTCCTTGGCCAGACCTAACATCACTAAGCCATAACTAAAAACATTGGTGTTATCAGCACTGTTCTCAGGCACAAGTCAAAAACACAGTGCTGCACCAACTACTAAGAAGGAGAAAAATTACTGCTACTGCTGAACCCATGACAGCTGTCTTGATATTTGTGATATGTGCAGGTTTTTTTCATCTTACTATGGGAAACAACCTTTTGTGCTAACAAATGTCTCATTGCAAAATGCATTTGAAGTAATTAAAAGGCTTGGCCTTTGCAATCAAGAAATGAAGTGTCATTGCGGGTATGATACCTTAATTTGTGCATGGGGCAGAAATTTCTGTGCAGATGTAATTGTTCAGTTAAGTCATCAAACTGCTTTTGCTGAAAGAAAGAAGAAAGGGGCAAGTTGGGGAAGGGGCAAGTGTGAAGAGTAAATTAATAAAAAAAGATGAAAACAAACCTAGATAATACTGTATCATCTCTTTTAATTTGCACAGAAAACAAGAATGAGGCCAAAAGGAGACGAACAGAGAGAGTTAAGCGAGAGAAGATAAACTCTGCAGTAAATAAAGATTTAGAAAACCGAAAAAGATCCAGGTCTAACAGTCATTCAGATCATAGCAGACGAGGAAGAGGAAGACCTAAGAGTGCTTCAGCCAAAAAACACGAAGAAGAAAGGGGTATGAGAACTGGAAAAATGTTAACTGTGTTTTCTTTTTGCATTAAGACTTTTTTTATCAATAAAACTTTGTACCATTCAAACCAATTAAGTAAGTAGAACTAGTTCAGCTGGTACTTGATATCTTAGTATGAGGAAGGGGCTGTTACACATCTGTAGAGAACTCTGGGTTTATGTTTCAGTGTCTGATCGGAGCAAACTGCAGAGAATTAGTTTGTATTTTTAGCCGCTGTATCAAGTTTCGGCATCTTTGAAAGCCATTGGACTGCATTAGAGCTTAGTAGCTTTTTTGGTTTCTATTATTTTTTTTTAAGTACTGCTGCCCTGTATCACAGGGACAAACAATATGATGTCTGTTATGAGTGATTAGGATGACTGGATTGCTCAAGAAGTTCCTTGAAAGCTTTTGGAGGACCAAAATAAAAATGGCATCTTGAGTCACTACTCTGACCTGAAATTTGTCCTACAGAGTAGAAGTTTCTACAGAGTAATGCTCTAGAGGAAAAAATGCCTCCTGACTTACTAAGGTTCCTTGGTGACCAGCTGATATTGCTGTATACAATAAAGAGATGGTTACATGCAGTAGAATAATCTGAGAGCCCTTCAAGTGTGTGACTATCACTTGGGATTCTTTTTTTTTTTTTTTCTTGAAAGCCTGTTGGCACTGCATTTGCTATATGTGATTTTGGGGGTATTCATTTTAGGCCTGAATAGTGTATCTAGAAGTTAGTATGGACTAGAAGGCTGGAAGGCAGACAGGAGGGGAATAACAAGACTTCGTATAAATATTCAGATCTTGTTCTTAAAACTACTGAAATCTTCAAGCATACCTTGTGGTATTAACTCAGAATTGCTTTGTTTTTTCCTGTGGCGCTTTACTCGCTAACAAAAAATGGGTGTTAATCCATATTGCAAAGTGAGTTCTTTTAAATTCTAACTTTTCAAAATTAATTTTGTTGTCTCTGCTGTTTAATGTAAATCTATTCTTTCTTAAAGTTTCTTTTCTATAAAAACAAAGTACAGATTGGGATTCATTCATGTTTCAGTGCTTTGCCTGTGGAAGGAGGAGATGGAATTTCATTTCTGTGTGTTTATTGGATGGTGATTGCTTTACTGTAATAGGAATACACTTATAATACCTAATCTCTTCAGTGTTGCATGTGGCTTATTGATGTATGCAGCTTCACAGAATACAGAGTTTCCCTATTTATTATTGATCCAACCTATACTTAGACTAGCACCAATGGAATAATTTCTAGGCATTTAACTGTGGGTCAAGTTCGCCATAGTTTTGGTTTGAAAATTTCTGCAAGCTGGTTGGGTTGTCCTATAAAAATAAATAATCTTTACTGTCCTCTGAAAAAGAGGAAAGCGGTCTAAGCAATCAGGAAATCCATTCTCTTAATGCATGTTTCATAGTCTCCAAACCCAAAGATTTCGAAAACCTGATACTTAGAGAGTGTTTGTCTGTCCAAACCTAGGCTAAATGTTTCTAATCTTTTGCTGCCTCCTTTGAAGTGTGGCAATATGCGAGTGTTCTGAGGTAGAAATACAGATGCAGTGAGATCTTCGCATGAGACCTCACTCTGTGTTCTTTTCTTGGTGTTTGGTATTGTGTTTGGGTTTTTTTAAGTTGAATTGCACTTAAGAAGATTGCTTTCACCTTTTTGTCCTGTCCTACCATCCCATTTACTTGGTGGTGTGACTACTGCTACTACTTCTACCTTGACCTCTTCTGCAAAGCTGGTACAGACTTGGGTTTGCAGTCACCAGTACAGCACACCTTACTGTATAGAAATAAGTTGGATTGGGATATTTTCTTACTTCTGACGTAGTTCTGGGTATGTCAGACTAACGTGTGTAGACCACTGTGGTGATTTTTGGGCCGATTAAAAAAAAAAAAAGAAAAAGAGAGAAAAACCGCCAAAAAGTTGATGTATATGGCTGTCATGGCTATAAATTCAGTAGAGTACCCATAATTTGGTAAGTAATTATAAAATGAATTGATGTTGACTCCTGCCTTTTCAAATCATTTCTAAAATTGACCTGACTACTGTGTGTTTAGTAATCACTAGGAATTTTATAAGTATTCTTCCTTTACCAAACCTGCTGCTTGATAGTGGTGTTTACATAAAAGCATATTAAGCAACTTTAATTCTTCTATTACAATTAAGGTGATTTTTTTGTGTGACTCATTTTACAGTGTTGAAAATTAGGTCTGGAGTGCAGAAAATTTATTTTGTGTCTCTTGGGCTTCTGCAATGCAGGATGTATCTGTAGATGGAAAAACAGGAGAGCAGGGAATACCTGAATTAGAATAGCAAGAGCAGATAATCTGTCAATTTGAAAATCGCCCAGTGAAGATTTCCTGCCTGAAGACACCCATGACATCTGTAGCTTTGTTACTATGCTTGTCATGCTCTTCTCAGGCATAGCATGCTTGTTCAGGGTTAGGTCTGTGCCTTGGACTATTCTTTTGTATCTTTTGTGAGTGGCTCGCATTAGAGCAAAGAGCTGCAGGATTCAACAGCAATTAAGAAGAATAGGAGAAGCAAAAGGGCTTTTAAAAATAAGCTGTCTTTCGCACAAATTTGGTAAGAAGGAACGGAGAGGGAGAAAAAAGGAAGCTGACATTGAGGGAATATGGCTGAGTCCTGGGACCCAGATAATCAGCCAAGTGGTGACCCTGGAAAATAGGAACTTTTCCCTGCAGGCTTAGCTTGTCAGAATTGTCACTTAATTTCTTTGTCAGAAGTGATACAATCTATTTTCAATCTATTTTGAAAAGGGAAACACTTCATAATAATTTGATTATGATTTTGTTGTGGAGATAGTATTATTTTTATTGCACTGTGTGGGACTGCGATACCAGGCAGGCTTGTTCCCAGGCTGCCTTGTTATTTATGTAACAGCCTTGATTATATTAAAATAAACAAAAAAAAAAAAACAACCTCTCAGATGCTGAAAGAAGTGGTACTGATTGTTCAGAAAGAGGATACCATCAAGTGAGACTAAGTAGGAGTAGCAAGGAGTCTTACTAAAGCATACGTGATATTTGGGGTGAATCTTTATAAAATTACATACATTTCAGTATCTTGATAGTACCTAAGTTGGATTGAAGTTTTCCAGTAATTTCTGACTGTATTATTTGTACATTTTCTTGCCTAATGTATGCATTCAGGGTAACTTACTGTCTTGGGTAGTGAATCTCAGAACTTTGGATTTTGAATTTATACAAAATTTGTGAGGGGAGAGTGTCCATTTTTGATCTACACATAATCATATTTTAAGGGCTGTGGGTCCAGTGGGTTGCAGAAGATCTGGGAATGTGAGACATGCTCCAGAAAGACTGATATTTTCACCCAAATAGCCTCTTATTTGTATAGCAAAATACTTGGTCTCACAAAAATAGTATTGTAATTCTGTTAGTCTTTTCCTAATAATAGAAAAATTAGTCAAAACTATTTCTAGATAAGACTGAAGTGAAAAGTTTTAATAGTATCTGTAGAAATCATGGTATCCTATGAGTAGCAAATGATAAAATGTCATGCAGATGCAAGCTTCAGTAGTTACTGAAGAGGATTGTTTTAAGAACATTTAAAGCTTGCAAAGCTGTGTTAATCACTGATCCTGTTTGAGATCAAGATTTTAATTCTTCAAAGCTGAAGTCTGTCAAAACAAGCCAGTACTGTGGGAGGACAGGGTGGAGGGGAAACCTGAGAGATCTTTTTTTGTGAAGAATTCTACAATCTGTTAATGGTTTTTAACTTTGCTGGGTGCTGACATATTCAGGTGGTGGTTGGATTGCTTGGATTTGAAAAAACAAAAGAAAGGGCAGGGGTTTAGATATGAAAATGGAAAAGTCTGCTGTGGAATAACTAGTGTGTGGAGTGTCTGTAGTCAGAACAGCTCTCAGCGTTGTTAATTTGTTAACAGGAGGGAGGAAGTAGAGCAGTACAGACTAGCTGTATGTATAGAAACTGAGTTACGCTACGCAACAGGATAGGAATAGCAAAACTCAGTTTCTTAGCTTTCATTTCAAACTCAGTATGCTAGAGAATATTTTCTTGTGTAGCAGGGGATCAGGAAGAAATCACTTAGATTCCAAATAACAAACATGCTTCAATTTGCCTTACTTTGCTGAGGAGGTGTCCTGTATTCACATTAGAAACTGATGCATCTTTGTGTGTCCAGGCTCTCAGTAAGCAATTTTACTTGCAGGGAAAGTTGAGCCTGAGTGTGATTTAGGTTGTCTAGAAATCTTTTAGAGGTGTTTGTTGCTATGCTGTATTCTGATTTAATACTGAGAAGTATTAAATCAGAACATGGTGGTAAAGGATTTTTTTCAATTTCTCCACCTTTAGTAGTTTAATACAAGCACTTGACTTCACAGAGGAGGCTGGCTGTTGTAGTGGTGTCTGTAGCTGTATCACAAATGTGAAGCCAAATCTAAAAGTTTTGTTATGAATGTGGACCCATTGAGGGGATGACTGTGTGAGAAGATGGAGATATGAGATGCTGGGGTTCTATGAGTTTGTTGTATGTTACTCTAACTTAGTGGACTTGAGCACTACAGTATGGAAAGTTCTTGATAGCTTGCTGCTGTGTGTCTGTAGCATTGAAACAAGCCACCATGACCAGAGGGAATGCAGAGGCTTTCACTTGCTCACTGAGGTATTGTCATTGTTCTGTATCTGGGATAAGATTGAAAGTCTGCAGTATAGAAAATCCAGAAATGTTCATGGTGACAAATTTGGAACCTGACTTCTGCCATGTATCTGCTTGTTAGTTTTGGACACTGTAAATAAACCTTGGATTTCTGCTACTTAGATGTAAAATAGGGAGACAAATATCATTAATAATGAGGGTATAATAAAGTACCTTTGTTTTCTAGGATGGGAGATGTTTATATAAAGGAAAAAACAGAAACCAAGATACCCCAAAATGCACACACCAACCCAAAAATCAAGCAAATAAAAAAACCCCAAACCAACAGAAATACCCAAACAAAACCCACAACCAAAAAAACTCAAAAACACCACCAAAAAACCTGGAAAGAAACTTGGATACTTGTTTGTGTCAGGAATCAGTATAATGTCAACAACTCATTCTTTCTTCGTTGTTAAAGAACAAAAATTCACTCGTGCTTTTGGATGACTAATTCTGTGGCTGTTCTAGCACCTTTGTTCATTCCTCCTCTTTCTCAATCCCTCCATGCATAGGAGTTGACTGTTAACTTCTTTTCAATTCCAGTGCTCCATTCCACATAATTTATTAAGCTTTGTGTAACATGCATTAACTTAAATGGAAAAAGCTTCTAATAGTGACTTTTTTTTCTTCTACAGAGAAACAAGAAAAAGAAGTTGACATGTATGCTAACCTTTCAGATGAAAAGGCCTTTGTATTTTCAGTGGCCTTGGCGGAAATAAACAGAAAAATTATCAATCAAAGACTTATTCTATAACTTGTAAGCACAATCTGATGCATTTATATGCAGAATCGCTAGTGTATTTCCAAGGTGTCATGGGCTCTCGGAAAGTGTTTTGTCTGTACTGACAAGGACCATGGTATTTCTTTTTAAAATTCTGCTGCTGTTCTTGGAAATCTGTCTCTACAAGTCAGAAAGAAAGAGTTCACAAGATTGTGTTATGAAAAATCATAAAGCAGATGTTTTTACGCCTTGAAGACAAATGCCCAGAGAGACTGCACCCATTCCAGAGCACTTCTTTTAAATTTCCTGCCAGAAATGCAATATTTTAAATATTTCCAGAAATAAATGATTTTCTTTTAAAATTATATATTTCAGATTTTTCAGCTATATTGCAATTTATGTATGTATAGTTCACATAACTTTTTAATAAATTGATACTCCAATATTTTATTGAACTGGGCATTAAGTACATGTGTGGTATTTAGTATGTGTTGGGTTTAATCCTCTTAGAAATCTGGTATTCTTCCTAGGTGTGACTTTAGATTTGCATTTTTTTAAAAGGTGTGATATAATTGTTAGAAAACTAAAGTGGTTTCACTTTGGGGGATTATTCTGCTTGAGAACTTTGAACTGTTCATTAATTCTGTCTAGAAAATGATTTGCTGTTACACAGAGTAATTTCAAAATTACGTAACTTTTGGGGTCAGACACGGAAATTTGAGAACTAAGTGCTGTTTTGTAACAGCTGTTTGCTGGCTGTCAGCCTTGTCCAGGTGGTAAGTACTTCTCCCATACTCTTTTTCAGCCCATGACTGCAGAGGGAGAGAAGCAGGTGTCAGAGATGCAGATCTGCAGCTAGCATCCTCTTACTGGGTATTGCCAAAAGGCAAGGGGAATGTTAGTGCCATTTACTCTCAATAGCTTTTCTGACTGTCTTTTAAAAGTAATTCTTAGCAAGATTGTCTTTTGAATTGGTGACTGTAAACATCAAAGCAAAAGTCTACCTGAATGTAAAAAGAATGTGCTTTTTTAATAGAAATAGGTTTGGGAAAGACATTCAACAAAGTCGTCTTTGTATGGTATAGTGCAATTTTAGCCCAGACCCTTACTTTAGTAAATATATAGGGTTTGTATTGCCAAGGAGAAAGAAAAAAGAACTCAAGCCCTGTAAAATCCTGGGAGAGCAGGTGTAGGAGGTAACTGCATTCATAAAACCTGTCATACTAGCTTTTTGTCACCTTTCATTCACTCTTCTCTAAGAAGGGGAATGCAACTAAATGTTATTTGGTTTTTTTCAGTATTACTCCTGCTTTTCAGTATCGCCTTACTGAGTAGTGAGAATTACCTAATGAGATTCTGCTGCAGAACTGACCTCTGGGTAGAAGCAGAGAGATTTTATTAAAGATAGACTGTCAGATATTGACTGTTAGTTATTGTTGAAGGGAGGGCTATGATAGTTTTGAGTTAAGCCACAAGGGACTGACTGATCAGATGGAAGCTTTCTTTGTAAGCAGAATCAGGAAACTTGGAAAGTGATTTCTGATTCTTAACTCTAAAAGAGCAGCTGAAGTCTTTTTAAAACTGGATGAGAGGGATGGTTGTGGAAACACACTTAAACCACTAATGCACACTTGTCTTCATTCCAATAAGCAAGGAATTGTGAGCACAAAACCTACTTCACTACATCATGTAGGTTTCTGCTTTCCGCAGCTATAGCGTGTCACAGACACCAGTAGTCAGGACACATGTGTAACTCTTAAGGATTGAGAATGTGTTTGTGTGGTAAGTTATTAAGTCAGAATGAAAAAGAGAAGTTCTAATTTTGAAAATTTAAGGATATGATCAGGCTTGTGTTGCTTCTGTTGCTCAAATGAGATCTGTATCAAGAGACAAAGCAAACTAATAACGCAGTCCATTTGGTGCTCTGACCTGTATTTCTACGGTTATATTTTTGTTTCTGCTCTATACATGGAGTTAGTGATCTTCAAATATCACTGTTAGATGTGCATTAGATATAGCAAAATTTAAATTAGGATTTTTATAAATAGATTTATGCCTCCTCTGGTAAGTACTTAAAAATATATTCATACCTCTCAAAAGCGTAAGGCTCTTTCTTTCTCGTTCGTTGCTGGGGACTCTTGAAATAGTGGTTGATTTCTGTTTCTAAACTTCCTCCCTTCAACTTCCCCAGGTCTCTTCTGTCAGTTCTTTCCTTGTCATAGAATCATAGAATACTTAGGGTTGGAAAGGTCCTTAAGATCATCATTCCTGCCATGGGCAGGAACTTCTTTGAGCAGCCCATTCCAGTGCCTCACCACCCTCACAGTAAAGAACTTCTTTGTTATATCTAACCTAAACTTCCCCTGTTTAATTTTGAACCCATTACTCCTTGTCCTATCTCTACGGTCCCTAATGAGGAGTCCCTCCCCAGCATCATAGCCCCCCCTTCAGATACTGGAAGGCAGCTATGAGGTCTCCAAGCAGCCATCTCCAGGCTGAACAGCCACAACTTTCTCAGCCTGTCTTCATACAGGAGGTGCTCCAGCCCCTGATCATCCTCATGGCCTTCCTCTGAACTTGTTCCAACAGTTCCATGTCCTTTTTATATTGAGGACACCAGAACTGCACACAATACTTGAAGTGAGGTCTCATGAGTGCAGAGTAGAGGGCAGGATCACCTCCTTTGACCTGCTGGTCATGCTCCTTTTGATGCAGCCCAGGATATGGTTGGCTTTCTGGGTTGCAAGTACACACTGAAGCTGTCTCATGTTCAGTTTCTTATCAACCAACACACCCAAGTCCTTCTGTGCAGGGCTGCTTTGAATCTCTTCTTTGCCCAGCATGTAGGTGTGCCTGGGATTGCCCTGGCCTGTGTGTGAGACCTTCCATTTGGCTTCGTTGAATTTCATGAGGTTGGCATTGCACCTCACAAGCGTGTCAAGGTCCCTTTGGATGGTGTTCCTTCCTTCCAACGTATCAACCAAACCACACAGCTTGGTGTCATAGACAAACTTGCTGAGGGTGCACTCAATCTCGCTGTTCAAGTCTCTGACAAAGATACTGAATGAGATCAGTCCCAACATCGATCCCTGAGGGACCAGTCATTACTGGTCTGTAATTGGACACTGAGCTGTTGACCACAACTCTTTGCACACAGCAATCCAGCTAGATCTTTATCCAACGAGTGGTCTGTCCATCAAAGTCATGTCTCTCCCATTTAGAGACAAGGGGAACTGTGTTGAAGGCTTTGTGCAAGTCTAGGTAGATGACATCAACTGCTCTGCCCTGTCAAGTCAGTTCTATAGCCCCGTCATAAAAAGCCACCAGATTGGTCTGACAGGATTTCCCCTTAATAAGGCCATGCTGGCTGTCACCAAGCACCTTGTTGTTTTTCATGTGGCTTAGCATGCCTTCCAGGAGAATCCGCTCCAAGATTTTGCCTGGCCCAGAGGTGAGGCTGACTGCTCTGTAGTTCCCCGCCTCATCCATTTTCCCCTTCTTGAAAATGGGGGTTATATTTCCATTTTTCCAGTCATCGGGAACTTCACCTGAGTGCCATGGTTTTTCAAATATGATGGACAGTGGCTTTGTAACTTCCATTTGCCAGCTCCTTCAGGACTCGTGGATGGATTTCATCAGGTCCCATGGACTTGTATACGTTCAGATTCTTAAGATAGCCACAAACCAGATCCTCTCCTACAGTGAGCCTAAGGTATTCATTCTCGCTGTCCCTGTGTCTGCCTTCCAAGACTTGGGTGGTATGATCAGAGCATTTGCCGGTAAAGACTGAGGCAAAGAAGTCATTAGGAACCTCAGCCTTCTCCAAATCCAGGGTAGCCAGTTCTCCCAATAGCTTCTGAGTCACTGTCCTTAGTCTGTCTTTTGTTTGCTTCATACCTACAGAAGTCCTTCCTGTTATCTTTTACATCCCTTGTCATGCTGTTTCTCTTCTAGTTTCTTCGAGAAAGCTATAGTGGAAGCAGGTGGCCTTGAAAATATTTTAGGGAGAGTGTGGTTGCCAGTGGTTCTTGCAAAGCAGAACTCCTGGCTTTCTCTTCCCACCAAGCAGAAACTAATAATTCTTTCCCATATAGACACAATACTTCAGCATCTTTCAAAAGCCCTGGTAACTCTGGGTTTGGAACACCAAGACGCAGGTTTCTTGGAAGTTAGTGACTTAACTGAAAAGTGTCTGCATTGTGTGAAATAGGCAGCAACGTGATGGCATGTGAAGAGCTCTTTCACCGTTAGAAATGGTCAATGGATGAAACACTATGGCAAATCAGTGTAGATTATAGTTGTAAAATGTATTAGCACAGCTATAGGAGGAGAGAGTAAAATTCTATTTAATGTAGCTCTGATTTACTCAGAAACGAAACCATGCATGATTAAATGTGTTAACACTTCAGGAAGTTGCCTATGCAAGGTTTTTTATGGTTCCAATTCCAGCATAAGATTTTAGTCCCTGCTTTTGAATGTCTTTGTGGTTCCGTCTAACTTACATTTGTTTCACTGCATTTTGTGGCATGAGACTTCACACAGAAAAGTGGTGGTCTTTCACAAAAAGTGAATTGAGCTGCAGTGTAGTTAGCTTGAAAGATGATCAAGTATCTCACCATCACAAAAATACCACTCCACCTCTATACTGCCTGTACATGCTGACTTGTCTGACTAGATAAATGACGTTTTGAACTGAATAGTGTAGGATTGTACTGGAGAACAGTCTGGTGATAAACCACTATCTAGAAAATTCTGCTTTCTGTCACTTCTTTTCCTTTTTTTCGTTTTTTTCTTTCTTTTTTTTTTCCTCCAGAACTATGCTTCACGTATTTATAACTGTGTGATAGCAGCATGCCAGGCTGTCAAGCAGGTTCAACAGTTCAAATTCTGGAGGTTTGTCTGCATTTACTCTCATATGCTACTAGATGGCAGCCTTACTCTAAAGACGCTGGGATAAAGCTTACTGTCTAGTCAGGCGTTCTTACTATTGATAGTATTCAGTTTTCAGTGAATGTACACTGAAAGTTTATTTTTTTTCTTAGAACATCACTCGTAGCATGAAATCTTAAATCCTGCTAAGGTGTTACTGGATATGTAGGCTAAAAGTTGGTAGTAGTAGTAGTAGTAGTAGTAGTAGTAGTAGTAGTAGTTGTGTGGACAGTTAGCTCTTGAGCTGTGAAAATTGGCGGAGTTGCGTATTTTGTCAAAACCAAAGAACTCTGAACTTTCAGTTGGCACTTTAATAAAAAATGGTTTTGGAAACTCTTCTTCACCTGCCCATAAGTCCCATAATGTGAGTTTTCTTTGGTGAAATTTTATCAACGTCTCTAATTTTCCTATTACTTTAATACTGTTATAGTTGATTTAAAAAAAAAAAAAAAAAAGTTGAAAATGGGGCAAGATATTAGGAAATACTTCACAGATCATCATCACCCTGTGGTTGGGCAGCGGGATGTACTAGCAGCACTGTATCTGTTCCTCATATCTTGAACTTTATTATCAAGGATGCTTAGTATCTTACTGCCTAACAGGACATGGTGCTTGAGTTTTGTTCCTGAGCGTATTGATAACCTTTCAGGTATTGATAACCATTAATTAAATAGTGTAACCAGAAAGCTGTCTTGAGCCACTTTTTAGCTTAAGCCTATTTGAGTTGCTGTTCTCTAGAATATGGTTTCTCTACATGCATGAACATGTGCAGGTACTGTTGGTGTCCAATATTGTATCTCTGAGTGCATCTGAAAAAGTGTGTTTGGCTTAGAAGTGTGCGTTTCAAGCAAATCTCATAATAGCCTAATACTTCCAGTTTTTATGTTTGCATCTTGGAATGGTCTTGGGGAGCAGGAATAAGATTCCTTTTACAAAAAAATTGACCTTGAAGGTGTCCTTCAGCTGTTAGTGGGTGCTTAGTCTGTAGTACCAGGATTGCCTGTAGCAGGTGTTGGTCCCTGAGTACCAACTGTTTCACTCTACAGGTTTCCTGTTGTGCCTCACTTCTTGTTAAAGAAAATACAGCAGAGCAAATTTTAACAAGTTTAACCAATGCTTTCAGGTGAGTCTATAAAACAATTTATCACTTAAAGTATTAACAATGTCATGAGTGTTTTGTAGTTGACTTTCTAGTTTTTTATTTCACTGTGGATTCTGGCAAATAAACCTCTAGTGAATCTAACCATAGCATTTCAAGTTGTTGCTGTCTCTTCATATATTTGCCTATATGTTTGCCTTTATATATTTGCCTTTTTGGAGGTTGCCACCTAGATAGCAGTGTGATAGGACATCCCCCTCTCTTGTTTAAGTTGTCACAATCCAAACTCACTAGTAGTTACAGAATTTGAACAGTTTGTCAGCCCCAAAGTTGTGTCTGATCAAGCATTTTTTCTGTTGAGATGAGGATGATCAATTTTGCTGCCTTATGTCTAATCAGGCACTGCAGGAATACACTGCATGATTTCAGTAGATATTGTGAATTCATAATGAAAGTATCTGTAAAACAATGTAATAGTGTTGGGTTTGTTTGGGTTTTTTTTCCTGCTCTTACTTTAAAAAAAGTTGTTTATAGCTGCTGGCTGTTGATTGGCATGTGCAATCTAAATAAAAAGCAAGAAATGTATTAGGCATAAAACAGTGGAAACTGATAAATCTGTGGGTTTGGGTTTGGTTGTTTGTTTGTTTGTTTTCCCAGAAGAAATCCTGAACCTGCTTTCACCAAAGTTATTCAATTTCAAGCTCATTAATTACTTGATGTCATCATGTAGCATATCCCCCAGCAAAGAGTCAGGTACCCCTTCCTCATCTTCTCCCCATTCCCCTTAAGCTGCTTATCTTGGTGCTTCTTAGCATTGCATGTAGAACCTGAACTCCTTTTCAAACGCAGCTGTCTTCAATTGTGTGGTAAGTATTAATAAATACTATATTTAATCCTGGACTGTGCTGAAGACCATAAAATGCTGTTAAGATCAGTGAGTGCTCCAGATACCAGAAGTGCAAACACTAACAGTCTGGCGATTTTCCAAGGCTCAGTGCTTTTTGTTTTGTCTTGGAATAAGCAGCTTTTCAGCTGTATTGAAAATAGCTTGCTAAAAAAAAACCCAAAACTTCAGATTGAGACCAAAGTTGCTTTATTTGGAGAAGTTGTGGAGCAGAATGTGTGTGTGTGTGTAAATGCACACATGAGCGCATGTAACAATGCGATGCATGGTTGAAGTCTATGTGGGTGGTCTGGGCCCCAGGTCCTGATCCTCAACAGCAGCAGTGTAGTGTTTCATCTGAGGTCACTGAACTAGCTGGAGCAGGAGTTTTGGTTTTCAGTAAAACAAGTAAATGAGACTGAGTCCTACACTGATTTTACTGGCACTGCATGGTAGTTCATAATGTATTTGAAAGTAATGTTTGTTTATGGAGTTTACTTCTTTGACAAATTAATTCTGACGTAGTGAAGGACATTTTTGTTGAAATAAAAGGATATATTTCATTAACAGCATAGTTTATGAGCCTTCAGATCTAGTGTGATCATAATATGTCCTAAGAGGTGCACTAGGTATTAAACTTATCTTGTGAAATAGCAGAATGTCCTGAAGGTAGCACAGGTTTTGTCTTAGAACAGCAGACAGAAGTCAAAGAAAAGGTATGAATGTAAGAAACTCTTGAATGGTTCTTTATTTTGCCTGAGACCCTCAGCTGAGGGACTGCATTAAAACTAAGAAATGTTGATTTGTGACCTCCAGTGAAGTTAGAAATGCAAGGCTCAATTTTTTTAAGTTCATTAGGTAATCTGTGTTACTGTAGAATGAGGGTTAAGATACAATTGGTTTTTACTTTAGCTTTCTGAAATGGTGGAGGACAATGATTACTTCCTATTGTTTTGAAAGAGTAACAAATCTTTCTTTAAGACAGAGCGATTCCGAAGAATGAATGTTGTGGTTTAAGCTCAGAGATAGCTCCCCCTCTCGTCCCTCCCCTTCCACTCCCTCTGGGTGGGCTGGGGAGGAGAATGGAGGGAATGTAAATCCCACAAGTTGAGATAAGAACAGTCCAAAAACTAAAGTACAATACAAAGCTACTAAAGCTACCACTAATATTAATGATAAGGGAAATAAGAAGGGGGGAGAATATAAAGCTAAAAGGGGAAAGGGAAAAAAATAACCCTGCCCAAAAAAACCCAATAAGCACTAGTGATGCACAGTACAATTCCTCAGTATCAAATGACTGATACGTAGCCCAATGTGAGCAGTGATCTGGGCCTTCCAGGTAACTCCCATCAGTTTATGTACTGGGCGTGGAGTGCTGTGTCAAGGAATACCGCTTTGGCTAGTTTGGGTCAGGTGTCCTGTCTCTGCTTCCTCCCAGCTTTGTGTGTCCCTCCTCAGTGACAGAGCATGAGAGACTGAAATGTCTTTGATCAGGGTAAGCGCTACTGAGCAATAACTAAAAACACTGGTGTGTTATCAATGTTATTCTCAGACTACAGCCGAAACACAGCACTGCAGCAGCTACTAGGAAGGAGAAAAATAACTTAAAGCTGAACCCTGTTACAACTGAATCCAGCTGAACAGTGAACAATAAAGTAAATTATGAAATGCTTAAGACATTGAGATATATCAAGTCTTGTCCAAGTCTGATTCAGAGACTGATGCTATAGTTTTACTTTTCAGTTCCATTGAAAAAGAAGAAATTCAGTCATGCAGTTCTCAGTATTAGCCAGTGTTTTAGCTGCAGTGGAGTTTCATTATATAGCAAAGGGAGGAAGGTAATTGCAGCTCACTCCAGACGTGGGGACAAAGCAGGAATGGACCAAGCTAGGAGTGGTGAGGAGATTAAGAAGAAAAGTTAGACTTTGCTAGAGGATGGAGAAGAGTATAACAATGAGAATTAAAGATGCGTGTGTTAAGGCTGTTTGGAGAGAGCCATGGAGATCTCCGGAAGAATACTGTGATGGTGAAGACTGCATGTGTGTCAGATTACTGAACATGTGAAAAGGAGCAAAGCAATTCAGAGAACAGCAGAGAGGTGAATGGAGAGGTGCTGAATTTTGGGAGAAGTGAGGATACTGCTACTCAAGCTGTTCTCAGAGTTGAGCTTTTCTTTTTACCTAAAATTTAGGTAGTTTGAGAAATAAATTCTCCAGTGGCTAGATTCTTTTTTTCCTCTTTGTATAGGCTTCCCCATCTGTATCCTTAGTTGTGAGTTTACTGGGCTTTTCTTGTGGGAAACATTGAGATGGAATGTGGAAGATATGCAAGATCCCTCCCCACTACTGAGAGAGGGACTGAGAGTGTTAATCCTTGTTCTTCAGAGTTGATTGAAAATAAGGAAATAATTTTTAAGGAAGATTTTTGAAGACTGGAATGAATTGAGTAGTGAACACTGATTTAAAAAGAAAAAATAAAGCCAGCAGTCCAGACTGCTGAAGTTGAAATACATCTAAAATACTTAATCTCTGAATTTCAAACTCAAATGTAAAGAATCCTATAAATCTGATTCCATGAGTACATTCATTGGACATACAATTTTGGTGCAGCAATTGTATTTTAGGGGGCAGAAATGATGTCTTTTCAAGTTAATTGAAAGAGAGCTTGTAATGACCATCTATGCTGTGTGGCTGCCTCAGTCTGGGCAAGAAGGTATGAGTTAGTTCTTTATTAAAAATACAGGATGGTGAGTGTGCAAAGTAGGAACTTGATAAAAATGTATCATCCAATGCAAATGACATCCTGCTTATTACATCTTCTGGAAAAGATGCTTGATCTGATTCACAGCTGTAGGTTTCCGATGAGTGAGTGGAGGAGTGATGTAAAATTCTTCTGTTTTCTGTTTTTTGGGGAGTTTTTTGGGGTTGTTTTTTTTTTTTTTTTTTTTTTTTTGCAAAAGCTTACCTCTCTATGTTAAAAACTAGCAGGATGTTGACTATTAAATCTGTTACAAAAAATGCTTTGTAAAGAGAATATGGCAAAACGAGAATTAATCTTTTTGTTGTTCATTCCTTTACTATTGGAGACCAAGAGGGTGTCTGCCTCACATCCTGAACTTGTTGCTGCATGTAGGGCTCACTTTTGTAACAAAGCTCTGAGCTATACAAAAGTAAAAGAGTACTACCCAGAAGCAACCCCATTGTTACAGAGAAGGTTTGAATCTGTTCTCCTTTGGGCCTTTTTTACGACCATCAAAGCTAGGTTTGCTAGGTAAGGTGGTATGCTTTAAATGCATACCACGTTACAAAAATCCTCTACCCATGCTTGCCAAGAGGCAAAGTAGATACTGAGTTACTGTCACTCTCTGAATTTGTTTTTATGGTGTCTGTAATTATTTTTGAAGTGTTCGCTATGCAAGCTGCCTTTTTATTGACTGTGTTCCGCTGCAGATATACCCACCAGCTTTGGCACCTGGAACAAGAGCAGAATAATGAAAGAATGAAAGTCTGCTGACAGTTGTGTTTGAACTTTGCAGGCAGCTGACAGTTGTGTTTGAGCTTTGCAGGCAGCTGACAGTTGTGTTTGAGCTTTGCAGGCAAGATTCATTCTAGTACGTGTCTTTGTGGGCTAATGAAGTTAATGCAGAGCTTTAGGGACTGTTCTTTTAAACAGCAGCAGCCTGCCTAAAGCTGCTAGAGTTTTCCTTCTGAAACAATGGTAGTGAATGCTGCAGGTTTAAAAATGGAATATAATTTGAGGTATCTAGCCTTGGGGATGAGTTCCTGTGTAAATGGGATTTAAAATCTAGACTGAATATTAATGAGGTGAGGAGCGTGGTGAAGCTGTCAGACCTGGTCTTTAATACTATCCATTGTGAGCAGAGGAGCTCTAGAAATGTGCTAATACTGGCACAGGGACAACCAGAAATTGACTGCTCCTAGAAATGCCTCGTCAGTCAAAGTCTTCACAGACTCCTGAATACTGATCAGATACAGAAAGGGACTTGAGCATTTCTGGTATCAATACCCTGCCTGCTGATTCTGTGTGTGTTTCCCTGGAATATTCCTGTATGCTGGCATTCAATTCTAGCTTGTTGCGTGGATGGAAGCATAATGAAAGGGTAAGTTATTGGTAGAATTTGGAAATCCCTTTTAAAAGAGAACTGTGAATATTCAATTAGATGTTTTGGGCATAGTCGTGGGTTAAACTGGGTGACATCAGTGTTATTAGCTCCCCATCCCTGATTACTGGTGCCAAAAGGATCTGAAATACCTAAGTAATTTATTAACCTTAAAGTGTGTTTGAAAGTAATGTGCCATTCTCAGGAAAGTTAATTCTCTGTATTAACAATTTCAGCTAAGGAATGTTGTTTAGCTTATAAATTTTCTGAAAATGGAATGTGCTTGTGGAGTGCACCTCCGTGCAATTTACGGAGGCTGATGCTAGGGGATGAGAGAGGTCACCCCAAGAATGCTGAGCTCCTTCATTTTGCTCTGTATTTAGAGCAAGGACTTGGCATATCTGTCAATAGCAGGCTGGGGAAGCTAGTAATAATGGCTTGCCTCTTAATATTACCTTTTTCCTTTTCTTGGTCTTTGAATGAGCTGATCTAGCTGTCAAACACTTCTCTTGGTTTGAAGGAGGAGTTTTGGAGGTTAAGCATAGCAGATTCAAAGAGTTGCTCTAAAAGCTGAAGTAGTAACCGTGATCTTCAAGTAATTTGTTGAATGTTAGCATTCATGATTTTTGGGAAAACTTTGCATTTACTCTGTAAGTAAATAATGTCCTGTGACATCTGCACAGCTAGTACTGGATACCTCTGCTCAAAAGGAGCACTTCCATTTCCTCTAGCTCTTAGTATTTTAGGGCAGGGCACCAAACTCTATTTTGACTTGTATGTAAAATCAAATAGGTTTTTCCTGGTACTAAAGAAGATGTAGTCTGGTGTCTATTGCCTGTTTTCTATCCACAGCAATGCATTTAACTTTGTAGAAAGGAAACTCCTTATTGTGGATTGGATGTTACATAGTTGCTCCTGATCTGTTGCTTTTGATACTCTTCTGAAAATGTCCAGGATGCACATTGTAAGATATGAAATTAAAGTGCGGGAGAGAAAAGCTCCAATTCTACTTTTCTCTGAAGCTAAAATGGAGAAAAAGCAAAATCAGTGAAGCTCATAATCATAATAATTATATTCTTAAGTACTAATTAATGAAAATACTGCAGAGATGGTAGTGTCTTCACTACAGTCCTTTATTTGGATCTGATAATGGAAGGTTGCAGGCTGAGCATTGCTTGTTCCAGAGTACTTGCCAAATTTCCTAAAGGATTCTTTTTGTCATGCAAGCTTTCCACTGTAGCATGCTGCTTACATGCTGTACATGCCTCTGCTGCCACATTAAGTAATAGAGTCTCTTTATTAAACCTGGAGTAACAACATAATTATTTGTGCTATTGGAGTAAGACACAAATGCATTAAAAATACTCAGGGAGGGCAAAAAAGTACCTCCTGACTCATTTGTTAAGCACTACACCTTTTGAATAGGAGTGATATTTATTGTTCTCATAGGATCTGGACTAGGGGTCTCTAATCCGTACAGCCAGTTATACGTTAATAAAAGCTTATAGCTGAGTTCAAGAGCTTGATGCACATATGGATAGTCTCCTCTTCAGCTGAGAGTGGCTAGATAGTGTTCCTTGTGCAAATGCCAGGAATACTGATCGATCTGTTGCCATAAATCATCCGGGTGTTTTACCCTGTCGAGGCAAAATGGCTCAGCAGCAGTCTCATTGCTTAATGCCTGGGAGACACCAGTTTTCCTGCACCATTCTATGGAGCTGGCTGATGCATCTTTAAATTTTTGGGACAGTTTGACGTGGGATTTATGGACTGGGTTTACCTTTTAAAAGAGGGTATAGTAATAATAGATTTTAAGGCTCTGAAAATGTTCTGTGAGTTAGGGAGAGTTTAACTCATTTACAGTTGAAAAGCCAAGGCACAGAGATGGAGTCAGAAATTAGGCCAAAATCTGGCAGTTGAAACTAGCCTCACATTTGTGGAGGTCTATATGTAATGTCTCTGGCAGCTTCAGGTGGCGTGTGTCCCTTTATCAGGATGTTAGACTACTAACCTCCTCGTAGAGCTCTCACCTCTATGAGCTACCGTCAAATCCCTCTGTACCACAGGCCACCTGTGATCATTTCAGTTGCTTGGTGAATGGCCTGAAAAGCATTCCATGCCAGGCAGTAGAAAATACCTGCAGCACAGAAAGTATGGCCATCTGCTCCCTGCCTTTTGCCCTGCAAGAGGTTCTCATTCACCTTAACTCACTGTTTTTGTGTGTACTCACATTGTTTTGTTTGTTTGGTTTTTTTTTAACATCATATTAGTTATCTTGCAGAGCAAACCCAACTGGAAACAAAGCACTGATTTTCACTGTGAGAGGCCTAGCCAGATCTATATCCACGCCTCTGGACCTAACTCTCTTAGATCATAATGATAAAGGTATAGTATCTTAACCTCCATTGCTCCCTTGATTATTTTAGGGGAGAGTGCATGTGCACTCATCCTGTGGTAAAACACACTTTTGGGTTTGATTTATGCAGTGAAGACATGGCCCATGCTTAGCCCACATACTACTGTCTGAGGTGCTTGTCCATCTGCTCAGAGGCCTCTGGTCCATAGTGAATGGCTGTCATTTTGTATACCCACGCCTGATGTGATTCATATTAATGTTAGATCAGTTGTAACTAGTAATTCATGTTAATGTTAGATCAGTTGTAACTAGTAATCAAACATGGCTAATTCTACTGCAGCTTGTTCGCAAAGTGGGAAAGGAATGCACAGCACAGGTGAAAAACTATTTTGCATCTACATCTCCAAAACTTGGTTTCCTTCTTTGGTCGTCCAGCATCTTGGTATCTGTTGCCGTTCTGTATTTGTACTCCATTAACATGATCATTTAGGTAAGAACTCAAAGAAGATATAAAAAAGGACAAAATAAAAAGGAATTCATTAGTTGAGGACCAAATGCATGAGGAGGGACACTGTTTACAAGCATTATGTCTGCTTAGTAGGTAGAAAAAAAATTTAAAGATTCTCAGTGTAGGCGTATTTGTGAACCCCTGGATGGACTTTGTAAGAGACTTGTGTGAAGGCTTCTGTTAGATTGAAAGGTATTTTACAAACTGAAGTAAATAGCTCAGCATGCGTAGCATCAAGCTGTGGAAACTGCTTGAAGGCATACTTCTGGTGGAGGATGAATATGTGTCCTTTTTTGTTTGTTTTTTTGGTCCCTCTGTTCCTATGCTGAAGAAATTGGAAATGAAAGAAATAAATAGTAATCATGTTATGTTAAGGCAAACATTGTTCAGCAGTAGTCAGTGTCACTGAAAAAAGGAACAGTCAAATGAATGACAGTCTTGCAAGTGCTTGGCTGAAGCAAGAATGCTGTCCTTAAGTTACAGCTAAAGCAAAGTTAAACTGAGCAAAATAAGGAAAGGAACAGAGAATTGCAAAGAAGGGACTCTTTGTGACTCAAGAGGCTTGTCTGTCATCTCCCATTGTTTCCATACCTTACAGTAGCTGTTATCACTAGTTCAGGAAGTGAGCTGGTGGGATACAGATAGAGCTTAGTACTGCTGATAAGAAAGTGAAATTATTGAAATGCCTGGTGCAGTGTTAGATAAGATGAAATGCCTGGTTTATCACACAAGCAGAATTCTAGCAAGATCCAGGGAGGCTGAGCAGCTTTACTCAGTAAAAGGCTGCAGGCTACCTGGGTGACCACTGTACAAGTCAAACAGGATGGGAACTTTATATCAAGAATCTTCCCTGAGCAGATCCCTTTGTTTGAGCATGGGAGGATTTTGTGTTTCAGATTACATAAAGAGGTTTGCGGTAAGTGACTCAGTTTTTATTGTGAGCCTAGTTAGGAAGTAAAAACTTTCTAGATGGTGCAGTATTGTTTTCTGTGACTTTTGAAAAGAGCTATACATGTCTGACATTCTTGGCCAGGTGGAATAGTCTCTTGGCTTGCAAAGGACCTGCCCGTGTCAGAGGTGTTTCTGAAATGATGAATGAAGGCTTTGCCTTAGTAAAGAATTTTTTTTTTTGTGAGAGCCTTGGTACATTAGAACTTCCAAGTGGTGTATTTGTAATACTGAATGCCAGACTGTTGTTCGAATTATGTGGAGGTTGATTGTTACAGCTTTTTACTTTAGTTGTCATATGTCTGAGAGTTTTCAGAAAATGAACTGTTATGCTGAGTTGATTTTATTTAAAGAGTCAGATTCTCCATAAGCCATTTGATTTGTGGTAAAAGCAGTGCAATCCACTAGAGCAGTGGGCACTCAGCACCTGAAATGTGCTCTTGGCTAAGAATTAAAGTTGTGAGATCAGAACCCCATTGTGCAAGGGTCTGAGGAAACAGAATGAAAGAAAATGAGTCTGAAAGCTTAACCATGATCAACAGACCACAAACTGTGTAAGAGGAGAGAGGCATAGAGATGTCACTAGTGGAACAGGAATAGGAATCTACTTTTCTACTCCTGTAAGCTATTCATCAAACCACATCATGTTTTGAACATGTATTTGGAGTTAAGTTTTAGTTGCTACAGTGGTAGGAAGTCTGGGGAAATGGGATTTCTATTTGGTTTGTTTGCATTAGCCTACTTCTTGAGTTGCTGAAAAGACAGAAACAGAAAATGGACTTAAGCAATCTTAAAAAAAAAATGCTATGTGGATATAATAGTGTTCAAGTAATAAAAAAAAGCTGTAGGAATTCTATTTTAAATGAGAGTGGATAAGATTGTCATTTTAGGACCATTCTCTTCCAAAATTTTGAATAAAGTATTTTCATATATATTTTCTTCAATAACAGTGTATATTTGCAGGCGTCTTTGTCCTTTAAAGGGCCAGTGGAGTAGGTGAACTAAGCCAACAGTCATAAACCCAATTCTGGCCGAGTTGAAGAAAAGAACAACATTTCTACTAATTTCAAGAAGCAGGATGTTGTTCCAAAGCCTTAAATTCATCTAATGTCATGTTATGTGCTGGATTTAAATATAGCCAAGAGTATAACATTATTTTTTTGTTGTAATTTTTCACATAAGAAACAGAATGGCTCAGAAGACTAGCAACATTTCATACACTTGTGCCCACGTGATTTATTGTCAATTTATGGCAGCATAGCAGAAAAACATTTTGTCTATTAATTTTAATATTCCACTAAACTGTTGTTTGTGCTGAACAGATGATGTGTTTAAATTGTTGATGTTCAGATTTTTGTTAAAGATATTAAAGCCTGAAAGAGGCTTTTTTGCTCTTTTGTTTTTTGCTGCAGGAGTGCAAATGAAGGATATTTCAAGAAGGACTACAGAAGGTAGCTTTAGCAAATGAGCCAGGGGTTTTCTTCCATTTTTGGTTTTTTTTTTTTTTTTCCCTAGTCATGTCTCAGTTATCTGTCTGCATGGTATTCTATGGCTTGGCTTTGTGTGATCAGTTAGTATTTTGTAGTAATATGAAGGCTATAATGAGACTCAGAGTTTCTTGTTTCTCTATAATTGATCTGCTGGGTGAATGAGTAATTCTTTTGTACTCATTCCTTCAATTTCCATTTCTGTAAAACTAGTGATAATGCTACTTCTCTTCTGACAACACTTTAAGGTCACCCACAGGTAAAAGCTATCTTAGATTTAGTTTGATTTATTGGCTTTCTTAGTCCTCAATGAGCTAAGAATCAAAAATAACTTTGTTTTGGATGTCTTGCATTGGATTGCGGCACTCCGATCAGTTTGCCACACCCCTTACATTTATGTCTTGGAAAATCATTCTGTGTTTGGTCACAAAGTTAGCACTGAAATTTATGAAACATTATAAAAGGAATGATGCTTTTGCAGGGTAAGACCAGTAGAGAAGCATATTATGATAAACAGTGCCTTGGACCTTGTATGCAGTTCTTACTAAAATTGATGAGAATTGGTCTTTTCTATAAGTTTAATATTAACCCTAGTGAGAGCTCCCTTCTCCCATGTGGAGTGGCAGCCTGTAAGGTGGGTTTGAACCTATTGCAGCAGGAGTTGGTGAGTACAGGCACTTCTGAGGTCAGTGGTTGCAGTGTGGAACGTGTTGTTTGCATGTTTGTTGACCACAGTCTCTTTCTGGTATAGTACTTGATGATCTGGTTGCTTGTTCTCATGTAAGTAGCTGGCTCAGCTGATCCGGGTGTTATGGGAGGACTCCTAACACTAGGCAGCTCTGTAAACAGTGGCCCGAGTGTTTTTACAAGTTGCTTCGAAGTCTGTTACTGCTCAGATGGTCTGTGAAGGGCATAGTTCATATCTCTAGCTACAGATGAGGTATTTTGTGTTTTTCATATTAATTGGAGTCTTTGTTGGGAGAGACAGTGATAGGACTTTTCTAACATGTGCCTGAAGACCAAGTTGCCTGTAGTTCCTTCAAGCTTTTTCTTCCCATGAGCTAAACAGCATTGGCATTTAAATGGGGATTCACTCCTGTACTCAGCAGAGAGACCTGGGATCCAAGGCTCTGGAGAAGGCTGTGTACTGCAAAGGCCCAAATTGCCATCCGTGGGTCTAGAGCCTTGGCAGGCTAAGAACTGATTGCTCCAGAGAACTAGCAGAAAGGCAGACATTCTGAAAAATAAAAGAATAGATCAATGGAAGTAGTGAGCCATTTTAAAGGATTGGGAGTTTTAATAAAATACAGGATTGGAAAATTTCTGAGCATCTTTATTGCTAATATTGTCTTCCCAGGCTTTGTGGGAACTCGAGAGAAAGATGTCATATGCACTGCTTTAAATTTCACACCAATAAATAGTGGTTTACGGTATAAATATATTCTGCTGAGTATCCTTTCAGATAGTTCATATCCCAGAAACTTGAATAGTAAACTGTATGTAGTCTCTTGACACTATAAACAGGTTTGGTTACACCTTCTCCCTGAGTTCAGTTGTGATAGCAAGAGGTAGCAGGTCCTCTTGCTGTTGTCTTTATATTTGTGTCTCACCTTTCACTCTCATTTGTGTCCTCATTTTAGTTTCAGGTTTCAGCAGTACATGTGCTTTCTGGGTCATTGAATCTAAAAATAGCTTTGTTCTGGATATTTTCTTGGTAGGTTCCTGTTTCCAGTTCCAGCTGAAGCCCCCCAGAAGCCCGGTGTGGGGAGCTTCAGCTTCAGGGTCCTGGTTAATTCTCAGCACCACTTTACAGAATTGGTACAGCTTGAATTGCTTTTTCTTTGGCCTCTCTTGCTGTAAAGAGAGAACAGTTTGTTACAGATTTGATCATGGACTGACCTTGTTCCTGGGTTTGTTTTATACAGAATTATCAGTCTTAAGGCCTGAAAACATTGATGGAAGTTGCCAAATGGCTGGCTGGGTCATCTTGTTCTGTGAGGAAGTTCTTACTGTGGCTATCAGTGATTGTCTTGGTAAGCCAGGTAGAAAGCTGCCATTCACTGCTAAGGGGCCTTGAAATTTTTTGAGTGCACTTTTCAGAGGGTGATGGTCAATGCAGAATTTCATCAGATCTTTTATTCACTAGATTCATTTTAGAGAAACTTTTGCAAGGTTTTCCTGTTCCTGCTTTTCTGGCTGGACAAGAGCCAGAGTGCTCTTTGTTCTCTCATTTTTGTGGACTGTATGTGGGTATTCTTGCCAGGTGTAGCTTGCTTACCTCTGCAGAATATTTCTGCAGTCTTTTCCAACATTCAGGCCAGCATTTTAACTACTCTCCCAATTTCTCACATTCAGAAGATCTTGATGTACTGTTACTAGACTTGCAGCTGGCGCTGCCTTACTACTCTTCAGTGACAAAATACCCCTGATATCACCTGATATGAAATCCAAACCATGTATATCCTGGGTCTTTTATTATTTGGCTCAATAGTATTATTTGCTTGCATTTCTCTGAGTGATTTTTGCTTTACAATGCCAGGACTTGATTCTGGGTTTTTTTAGTCTAGTGCTGATAATCAGTGTATCTGGTTTATACAGCTGTCTCTGCAGTGCATCTGGAGATTAATTTATCACTCATCTAATAGCAGAACTGCAAAATTGATGGTTTTTTTTTTTTTTTTTTTTTTTTAATTATGGAGCTTTTTCTGTCTGCAGAGAGCCTTCAGTATGGTTGTTTAAAATTAACACTCTGGAGTTTTTTGGCTGTTGATTTAAGGTAGCAGGGTGATTCAGAAGCAAAACTTCCTGAGTTCTGATAGAAGCTTTGTAGAGAAGCACTAGGAGTTACTTACTGTTCTGTGACTGGAAATGGCTACACCAAACATCCTCTGGATTTCTGTTTTTACTAGAGATTTGTACTAAGATACCAACTTCAGATGGAAAAAAAGGATCACTATGCTTAGTCATACCCCTGGTGTCCCAATACAAAGCTTCTACTTCACACTTCTTAAACTATCTGCTTTAGAGAGATAAACTTCTAAAAATTGCCTTCTCATTCCTTGTTGTGGAAGGCTTTGTGCCTGTTTTTAGCTGCTTCCTGCAGTCCCACTGGTATGTGGTAAAATTTTCTTTTAGATAAGCTTTTCTGGAAATGATGTTCTTTTTCTCCAGTTCCTGCATCTTTCTTCCAACTTGATGAAAACCATTATAAATTTAAATATAAATTTTAGCTGAGATCTTTTGCACGTCTGAAGTGGATGCAGTTTTTTGACAGACATTTAAACATTCACCTAAAGAAGTGCAAGTGATTTCTCTGAGTATTTGATTACTGAGAAGAGTTTGCAAAGCCATCAGCTCTTGTACGCAAACTCTTTTACTCTGAATCCTTTTCAAAGCAGAGTTTGTGTTGAGATTAAGCCTGAATGGTTGAAGTTATTCCTGTGTTTGTGAAAGACGTCAAAGCAGAATGTCAGTGATCTAAATCAGCAGGTGACCATAGCACGTAACAGGCTTTATTGTAGGACAGATGACTATTTACTTGATCCATAATTTCTTTAATATAGTATTCTGCTTATTCATGGGGAATAGCAATGTCAAGGAGTATTCTTACTTAACAATGTTTTTTTGTTTTTATATGTTCCTGCAAAGACTGTTACTAGCAAGGAACAGTGAGCACAGTACTTTGTATTTGTTGTGCTGCAACAGCAACTGTCTGCTGAAAAGATGAGGGGAAAATAAAAATCAACAGCTGAGAGTCCAGCTTGCACAAAGCCTGAAATGATGGCAGTGGCTGATTTGGCAGTTAACTTGGAAAAGTTTCCAAGAATGTGTGTGAGTAGCTGGAGGCTGCTGCTCTTGTAACTGTCTGGGAACGCTTCCTTAATTCCAGTGCCATGACTTGAGTTGCTTGTATGTTTTACCTTTCAAACACTTGAATCAGTGTAGTGCAAAATTGTACTCAAGGTGATCATATTTCAGTCAGTGACTGCAAAGGGCAGAGGGGTAGCTGGAGGAATGGTGTTACTGCCTTTTAACTTTGGAAAAGTAAGTGGAGGAGCAAAGAAAAAAAGCCAACCAAATTCTTACAGTGGTTGTTATTTGTGGTATTTAGAATGGTGAAATTGGAAACAATGGTTACAAATGAACACATTAGTGCAGCTCTGCATGCTTATTTTTGTAGTGATTTTTCAAACTTGAAGATGAAAAGATTTTCTGAAGCAGGAAGGGAACACGACGGTGCAAAGCACAGGGCACTTTGGTATTTTCATCTTCTCAAACAAAAGCACGTTGCTGGCATAGGAGAACCTTTTCTGAAGGGTTTGGTTTGAAGCCAGTCATGTTTCAAGTCAGCAAGGACAATTGTGCTAGTTCCAATGTGTTTTGGAGCAAACTCTGGATTATGTAAAGTTTGTTTTTTCTGAAAAGTAGCCTCTTTAGAAATATCTGTTCCTTCTGCAACAGATCTGTATATATTTCTATTGAGAGACCTATTGAATCACTTCAGTGGCAAAAATTTAATTTTACTGATTTCATTCCTATTGGCATTACGACACAGCCAAGGCTACTCTTCTACATTATGGCAGATCCCAACTGACTTACAGTTCCTTCTACATGAGCAAACTGCCGTAGACACAAGAGCTTTTGGCAGGTGTAAAAGGTGCGTTAGTGTTTTCTGCTGAGCTCCTAGTAGTAGTGAGAAAGGATCTTGTAAATGAGGAGCTGGAACTTCTTGAATCCAAGTGCAGCTTTTGTGGCTGTTGAAATCAGGAGGCTTTACAAGGAACTTAATGCATTAGTTATAAGATCATTGAATTTCAGGGAAAGAAGAGTGAGCGAAATGATTTTTCTGTTCAGTTTCCAGAGGAGTCTTCATCGGAGGTTGTGGAGGAGTGGGAGGTGCTTGGGTTAAATGAAAAAAAAAAATAAATAAATTGAAAGAGTTGAAATTAAAATATTAAGACAGCTTCTTAATGCAGTTTCTGTGAGTGACAGACTTGGGGTTAAGTGAATGATTGTGGATGGGCAACAGGTGCTCTCTTGGCCTCCTGAAAGGCAAAGTAACCTGGAGGAAGGACTTAAAGGTTCTTGTTAAGCCCTGTAGACAAACGGTAAACAGTGTTATCTAGAAATCTCATCACTTTGATGTAAATGAAATGTCACAATTGATCTGTTCAGCTATCTGCTGTCAGCTGCTTGACAGAGATGCATTACAATACTACACATGATCTCAGATTCATTAACCTATCCTTAGCTCAGTGCCTCGGCATGGGAGCATTATCCTCGGAATCAGCTGTTTGGAAAAGAATAAATTAGAAGGGGAGGAAGAAGTCAGAACTTGCAGGAGTGTTTCGCAACTTACTGGGTTAAAGTTTTCTGTCATTAAAAATATAGGAAAAGGCAGGGGGGAAGTTTATATAGTGATTGTTAAGATTGAGATGATCTCGTCCTACAGTAATGTGCTGTGTGAGGCAGGCAATATTGAAATTTTTCATGCCAGGGTCAGCTGGGGAGACTGAGAGTGCTTTATAGACCCTTTTACTGTGCAGGTGAGTTTCAACCAAGGTCAAAGTCAGTGATGTGTTAATTTCAGGCTTTTGTCCTTCTAAAGCAGGCATGGGCCAGTTCTTAGTAAGATCTGATCTCAGCAGGAAACTGAACTGTTGGACTGGGTAGACTTACCCAGACTATGGTATATCTTGCCCTTGGATGTTATTCCGCTAAATTAGAGCAAACGTCCATTTCAGTGCTTGCCATTTCTCATTAGAATTGTTCTGTAGCTGCACCATTACTCTGTGGACATGATTTATTACCTTTTCTCTGTCTAGGAATCATGCTGTTCATGAGAAATTGCTCAGTAGTGTAGGGCTTATTTTTTCCAAAGTTTAGGTGCCCTAAAGAAGTCTAGTTAGTTACCCTTTAATTTGCTGGGGGAAGCTGCAGCAACTAGTAGATTTCCAGTGTAACTTGAAAAGGTTGATAGCTGTTTTCTAAATACCTAGAAGATACTTTTTGCCTGAGTAGTGTCCAGCAGGTGCAGCCAGATCATTTTGAGCTTATCTGCTGTTTGTTTTTTTTTTTTCTTTGTGTAAGCTCCTGATGTTTTACCTCATGGAATTCTTCATCTTCTTAGAACTTCATGCATTGCAATCACTGCAAAGTTCTTCCGAAGCCCTCAAGTTTTCTATTAAGCTTTGGGTTTGTTTAGGCCGTATAAAAGGTTATTTTTTCGCGTACCTACATATTTTTTAACCTCTGTGACATTTCTTGTTTGCTATATTAGTACATGCTGTAGATATTTTTTTTTTCTTTTCACTTTTTTATTCACCTCAAATCTTTGTTTTTTCCTTCCTTTGGGTCAGAGCTAGGAAGGAGGGATCAGAACTGAACTGCCATATCATCAGTTCCTTGTGTTGAATGTGAATTTTTCTCTCGTTTTCTGACATCTTTCTTTTGTAACTGCGAGAGTATGCATGGGATTGAAGCCAAAGAATAAACTCTCATTTCCCCCTTGAGAATAGAAGGCTCTTTGACAACACTGGTTCAAGGTCACTTGTAGTTCTGGTTCTCCAGGTTTTGTGTTCCTTTTTTCCTGCACTCCTGGGATACTTGATACCTTGGAAATTTTAAAGATATCCAAGAAGTTAATTTCAGTTCATCTCTTAATGGAATGAAGGCAGTTGCCTACACACTCCAGGTCAAGGAGCTTGGGGTTTTTGTTACCTGAAAGAAACAAGCAGAAATCCACAGGAGACAAATTAGCATCAGAAACTTTATATTATATCCAGACTATGATGAAGTCTCATGGATGACCTGTTTGTTTTGCCAGTGATAACACAGGGTAACTGAGCATGGTCCTGCAATCTGCAGAGCTCCTTCAAGATTCAATAGTATTTGTATCTCCTACAACACTTCAAGTTCTTCAGAAGTGATTTCAGGGATGCTGAGGATGAAGGAACATGTGTTTTGCAATATGTAACTGCAAAATGTCATTATAAGCAATAGCTCCTCACAAAAAAAAAAAAAAAGGTGAATGTAATAGGCTATTGCTTTTGCTACTGTATTTCTTTTGATGTCTAAGGGTGGTTATACTATGACCTGTAATACAGAGTCAAGCAATCAAGGAATTTTTCTCCTATTTTTTGGTAAGTATTAAAGGATTGAGGCTGTCGATGGAACTAAATGCTGTCTTCAGAGAGCTCAAGCAAGATGCAAACTTTGGGCACCAAATTAATGTTCTGGACAAAAATTGCCTTCTATTGTAATTCAAAGCAAAAAAAAAATAAAAGATGTTTTCCAGTATTGGAGCATATTATCATCCTGAAGACAAAATAATCAGCTAGATCTGTTGGAGCCATTTTTTCATTGTGTGTTTGCTGGCAGTTCTAAAAGCAAGAGAGAGGAGGAGGAAATTAGAAGAAAAAAGAAAAAGTCACCTTAACAACTGTGTGACAGATGTTTAAAACTTCCCACTAAAGGCCAAATGAAGCCTCTTTCTTTAGCCTTCATCCGACCATAATTTTGCAGTTGCTCGTGGCTTCACAGTGTCATGTAAGTAGTGTTACAAGTTGAATGTCTGTATCTGAGCAGGAGGCAGTCTGGGCTGTATCTTCCCTATATGTGTATCAGACACACTAGCAAGGAATATTTGCTGCATGTAGCAAGAATTCTTCATAGTTCCTTATCTTACACATCTCAGTGTACTGTGTGAGTAGGTATTAGGTGGTGAAAACCATTCCATATAGCTGGAATACACTGTGCGTGTGGCCAAGTCTGAAGGAGGAGGAGATAGACTGTGCCCTCAAGTTGCAGTCACAACACAAATTCAGAGAGTCCTTTTTTTTTCTTTTTTTTTTTGACACAACAATAGCACTTACCGTTAGAGTCCATGATGAGTATGACTAAATCATCAGTTACATGAATTACACACTAGTGAATAACAGTGGGGAAACATTAATGCTTTTTGCTCTCAATTCTTAATTGACTAAGAAGCTGGTTCCAGATTTCCAAAGACTCCCATTTGCACACAAATACACACAGAGGCCAGTTCTGCACTTCTGTTGTACTTGCATTGTTTCATGACCATGCATGCTGTGCCTGTAATAGCACACTGCTGGTGGCAACTGAAGTTCCAAGTATGCAACTGCAGATGACTTTGGCTAGGTTTCCTTATTGAAATATTTGCTGCAAGTTGTGTGACTTTAAATATAACAATGTAATGAATCTGCCTTCTTTTTGTCCTAAGAGGGCAACATTCAGCTGGTACTCTTTGATTTAATAAAAATATTTTATTTATCATTAGGCATGTTTGTAGACTTGGGATAATTAATTACTTAAAGGCATTTGGCCAAAACCTGGTTATTTAAATGTATTAGTAGCAATGCAAAGCTTTCATTGCCAATGTCCTAAACTTTCAAGGTAGAGGTGTATATTTTACTGCAGTGTATGGTGATTATTGAAATAAGTTTATATGGGATATCATAACTCTTATGCCATACTATCACAGACCACTGTGAAAATACCAGTGACTTTTTTTAACTTTTTGATCAGGCAGCTGGCTCTCATAAGCTTTCACAAGCTGAACTGTCTTCTAAAGTCATTGCTTGATATTCAACCACTCCCTTCAAGGCAATGAACAGTCCAAGACTCAGAGATTTTGATATCCTGGAAAGCCAGTTACTGGCCTCTAAATGTCACAGAAGTTAGTTACACTTATTTATTGGCCTTGGTAGACATAAAAACATTACTTTTTTTTTTCAGTTGTGAAGGTAAAAAACCTTTGTCTTACAGAAGTGGCAAGAATTTAACATCTTGAGAGGGTAATTTTAATGTTGCTACTGCTCTGCAGTGTGTAGAGGTAGGATTTTAATTTCTAGAACATCTTATTTCGTACAAGTTCATTCTAAGAACAGCACTTTCTTCTCATATGTCTGTTCTAAACAATGAAGAAGGGATTGGAGGAAAAGGGATGTTCTGTATCTCAAAGCCCATGGTTTTGATATAGTATGTTGTGTTGCACCAAGACTGCTGCAGCAGGATTTTCCCAGTGCTTTCCCTGCCCTGCTCCACATTCATACAGCAGTGAAAAGGGGAACTAGACAGTGTTGTGTCTGGGATGGGACAAATTGCTTTATCTCTTAATGCCACAGTTCATCCCCTTTGGAAGTATCTGTCATTCTGTTCTGTTTTATGGATGCTTTCATTTATGGTTTTGAAGCGATCAGAGCTGCGGCAGACAAGGCAGTGCAAGTGACTGCCTTTCTGTTCTAGTGACTGACTAATTTCTGTAGCAGACATGCTGTGATTCAGAAATGAAAGCAACAGAGTAACAAAATCCTTTAATATGTATCATCTAATAATTTTTTGGCTAGTAGTTGGACTAATTCTGCTGTGCCTCCATGAAGACTTTTTTATTCTGTTGATTTTTATAGGCTAGGAGAAATATTTAATTTTAGACATTTCAGTTGACAAAAACATGCTGGTGTTAGATGCGTATTTCAGATCCTTGTCATTGTACTCTATTTTTAAATTGAAGTGTCAGCCAACCTAAAGAGCACACTATGTATCTGCTGTGGGTCCTCTGCATTCATGCTGCAAAAATGAATTCTTCCAAGCCTTAGCACAAAGTCACCAGATTTACTTTTACGTTTTTCCTATTTAATGAAGAGAAACACTCTAGCAAGTTCTTTTTGACTGTCACAGAACTAAAACTGGTCATAAAAACAATCCTCCTCCCTCCAGAGGTCTGCTCAGGCACTGACAGTTGTTAGATGCTTGCCTATCAACAGCCTCTTGACAAAGAATTTTAAATGGTTTTGTGACATCAAGGAGGCCCAAGAAAATACAGCCTGCTGCCAAATTACCTCCATCTTTGCAAGCATGCGGTAAGAAATAGATAACACAGAAATAAATCTTTAGTGCACTGCCTATCTCATGATATGCTGTAGCGACTCCAGTAAGTGAGGATGTCTGGTGTAGGAATAGCTAAAGAAGATGAACTTTCAGATCTTCATTTTCTAATTTATGATTAATGAAAAGCCAGCCTAATCTATCTAACATCCTGCTGTGTGGACAAAATGTCTGCGGGTAGCTCGGACCTTGCAGAAGAAAATGCCCTGACAAAGCTACAGCCTACAAAAGTGAACAATTTAAGTTTGATGGACAAAAAACTGAACCTCTTGAACGAAAAGATGGACAAACTGTTGCATTTTCAAGAAGATCTGACAGGCAAACTGCAGCGAATTAACAAAGGCATTGATGATGTAGAAAAAAGCATTAACAAGCTAACAGTGTCCCAAGCACCTCCTGATGATTCAGATGTAGTGAAAATAGGCCTAAAAATATCGGACAGTACTCATCAGACTGACATCCAGAGTGTATGCTCAGAAGTGTTGAAATTGGTGAAAGCTGCCCAGCTAGATGCCTCAAAGCATAAGGAGAGGTTGGCAAAAATAGAGAAAAGGGTTGATACGCTGGATAAAGTTATTACATTTGTAGAAGAAGTCTTAAAGAATTCTAAAGTAGTGGATTTTATTCTCAAAGGCACCGTGCCCTGGAAGAAGGGGAGTCTGCTGGAAATCCTTGTTGAGGTTGGTTTTGTTTTGCTGTTCTTCACATTTTTTTTGTGATGTAGCAGGGCTTTAGGCTCTCCTTCTGGCTCCTTGCATAACATATAGTTCAGGTTTTCCTTTCAGTATCCTGTTACAGAGTACTGCTGTGACCTGTGAATTGCAAGGCTCGGAAGGCAAAAACCAAGGCTCAAAGCATGCTTTGATGCCTTTGGTTCCTAAAGTGTCCAGGCAATCATGTAACAAGTATGAGGAGTAGATTGTTGCTGTAAAGGGAAATTCAGCTTCTACCAGTAATTGAAGATCATCACTGATGTCATTCAAATTAGTGGCTGAATTGAAGCCTGAGTGAAAAGTGTAAGTAACATACTGGAAGCATTTTTTGTTGGAATAAGCTTCTATTTGCTTGGTTGATTGTGAGTTCTGAACATTACACCAGTTACTAAAACCTGTGCTGACTTATGATCATATTACAGAGCTGATTTATATGTCCTTAAACATCCAAGTTGTCTTTAGCTACGTCTTTATGATGAAACGTTGACTTTATCAACTCCATTGACATTGTTTGCTTCTCAAATCAAATAGTTCTTGTGTTTGCAAGTTCCTAGACATCAATTCCTGAAAGTTTCTTAATTATTGAGGACAGTGAAGGAGGAACAGGCAAGACTGGTACATAGTTGATACGGTGTTTTGGAGTTGATTGATGTAGCTTTTAAAAGTTACAGACTTCTGGAGTTAGATTTAGCTAATAGAAGTTTTCAGTTTTCACTATGGCTTGTATCCTGCAGTAGGAAGAAAGTGAGAGGAAACTGCAAGAGTTGGAATAGGTTTGTTCATTCCAAGATTCTCCTTGTGTGTAGAGGTGTGATTGGAGTAAGGAGAACTTGGCTTAAATGCAAGCGTCCATTTGTAACTTAATCCAAGCATTTTTTCTCCAAAACTATAAAATGTTTTGGTGGAAGGTACACCTAAACTTTTACAAGAACAGGGCAATGCTAGATGCTGGCAAATTTTTTCAGGCTTTGAGTCCTGCTTTTGTTTTCTCCCTTTTTAAGGGCCAAAGGCTGACAAGTTAGACTGTTATGAGACAAAAAAATTTATAGAGTTTCAGTTATTGTTGAGAGCTATAAATCATACATTAGGTATCTATCTCAATTCTGGATAGTGATGATAGCTTCTACTTGCAGTTTGATTTCAGTTCTACAGATTTTTGAAGATCTGAAAAGTTTTGGTATATTTTGATTAAAGCTGCATTGTTACAAGTCTCTGCCTGGAAACAGAATGAGCCCTTCACAGGGTTTACACCTTGAGCTGAGCTGCCAGTGTGCGGTGTGACCAGGTGACGAGAAGCATGAAGATGACAAACTAATTTTGTTTCCAGACTGCCAGTTTCTAAATGAAAAGACCAGTAAGAAGGGATGTAAATGGAGTTGGCATGAGGGATACTGGAGGAATGTTTCACATGGACTTCTAGCATACTGTCAGGATTAGTTGTCAACCTAGCACTGCCTCTTCATGTGTGTTTGCCAAAAAGGAGGCTGAACGAGGTCAGACGTTCATCTAGGTTTTATGGATAGGGGAGCCATAGGTGAAATGATAGAGAGCCATAGGTGAAATGGCCTGCTATTGGTGACCTGATAGACTAGGATGGGCTGGAGGTCTGTGTCCCAGGCTGTAACCGCTGCCTCAGCTGTAGAACAGGCAATGTGTATTGGACAAGTGGAGAGTTTTATGGCTAACTCATTTTGAAATGCAAGTTACTACTTATATTTCCTTTTTCCCTTTTTCTCCTTTGTTTCTGGTCATGAACAGTTTCTGGAGTTGGAAAATACAGTCAGTTAAAAGACCTTAAGATATGTCAGGCTGCTGAGTGGTATTTGAACTAGGCTTGAATTAATGAGGTAGTGTATGTATATGACCCACCTGCAGTAATGTGGAGCACTGCATGAGTGAATTTAAAACCAAATCAGCTTGCACCAACCCATGTGCTAATTTTGGTTGGGCTTTTGCAGCCTGTTCTGTGATAGCAATAGAGACATGTCCAGAGAGCTCCACAGTTGCATGGGGGTTGCGCATAAACAGAGTCTGCTACCTGCTTGTTTCTGTGTTCCAACCTTTGCTGTTTTGTAACAGTGAGCTGCTTGTCACGAACTTGGCTTCATGCAGCATTACCCAATATGGGGATGGGAATGGAGAGGTCATGTTTTCATTGCTGGGTGAAGCTGTTTGTTGATGGTATGACAGCATTCCACGGATGCTGTGGGAATGCTTATGGGAGAAGTTTTGTGGGGTTGGAGTCAAATTGATGAAAGACTGTGAATTGAGCTCACAGGATCCAAACCTCTAACTTCTGACTTAAAAAACAAACAGATGGAAAAACCCACCAGCATTAGATGTTCAGTTATCAAGGCTTTTTTTGCGTGTAGGATTCTGCAAGAATAATGTTCCCCCTGGTTATTGTTGCAGGTTTGCTTAGAGCTGTAATAAAAATGGTAATGATTTTTTTACTGCTTTTTGGGCGTTCTGTTTTCTGGGAAGGGGAAATTGGGGGGCTCTGTGGGATCTATGTGATTGAAGCATCAGATCCTAAAGCACTTTTACTAACAAATGAAGGGGCTGCTGTGCAGCAGTCTTGCAATCAGTTGTCTGCAGAAATATTTTAAATGTTACTTACTTGCTTGTACAAATAAGGACAGGAGACTGCTCATTACTGAATTTTTAACTATATACCATCCAAGAAATACGTTAAGCCTGTTCCTATTTTCATGCAATGATTTCTTTTTTTTTTTTTTTCTAAATACTAGTTCTTTAATTTTATTTCAAGTGTATTACTGTATGAAGTGCTTAGTGGGGTATTACAAAATATCCCTCCTCTGTTCTTTCTTAATTGGAGGAAAACATTTGCTAAAAATCAGAATCGATTTCTGAAAGAGAGTAAGGCTGGTTTTAACCATGTCGGAGATGAAACATGTAATGTCAAGTATATGCACAAGAGCTGCCATAAAGCTAGAGTCTCTTTTTTAGTCTCTTTCCACTGGGTTGTTTCTATTAGATTCTTTCTATATAGGTTTGGCCTCTTTTGATTACTCCACTCGGTCACAAAAGAGTCTCTTTCATAGTTGAAACCATGAATCTTTAAATGCCTTGAGACAAACACATTAACAGTATCTTCAGAGACATTTCTTATCTTTCAGTCACTGATGAAAAAGCAACAGAGATAGCATGAAATTTCTTCTTCTAATATCTCTTTTGTTTTATATGTTATGTTTTTTAAGGAATATGAGTAAATATGACAGGAGGGAAAACCTGACAGGCAGATTTTTGGAAAGCAGTGAGCTAATGTAGTATTCTGTGTCATCTTGTTTTATAAGTATGCCTGTATGAAATGTGGGGAGAGATTGGGAAAAAAAGGAGTAAACACAGTAGTTACTAAAAATTCAGAAAATCAGAGGGGTTGATACCATTTTACAGAGTCTGAATACCTGTGTAGTTGGAGGAACCTAGTGAGAAAGAAATGCTCTTGGCCATAACTGCTATTTTTGTATTACACTGCCTTTTTAGGCCAAAGATAAACCTGAGGAGAGTGGTGCAAAACCTAAGCATGTTCTTAATAACAGAGGAACCCAAACTGAAAGCAAGAAGCCTCTGGAAGGTATGTATTACTCCAGGCATGCTCAAGCTTTGACTCTGGAATGTGTAGCAGACAATCTGGTAGTTAATAGCCTGCTATTTCCCACTACTTGAATTACTCAAATATGATTACCTTTGTTGCCCAGTACTGGAAAAACAGAATTGTTCTCATCTCATCAAAGATGATTGTCCCCTGGATCAAATGCCAGAAAATGCTGGAAAATCAAGACATTAAAAGCAGCACCTTTGGGTGCATAGTTTTGTGGTTGTTTTATAGTTGCTTTGCAATTACAATGAGCCAAACTGAGAGCAGTAGCCGTTCAGAGATATCACGAAGGTAGTGGCAGTATCATATAGCAAACCTAATAAATTCTTTAACAAATCTGAACCAGCCCTCCCTCCTCTACTCTCTGAAAAAGGGGCATGTTGGCATTGGGAATATCTTTTCTTGATCAGCAAGTTTCTTTGCTGTGTCAGGGCTTGATTCCTGTTTAGAATGCATCTGTCAGGGCACTGCCTTCTTGTCCTTCTGTGGAAAACCCAAGAGGCACTGCCTCAAGACATCCCTTGGAGTCTTGCTAACTCTGTCTCTGCCCTCTAAGCAGATAGAGGGTGTATCAGGGTGAGGAGGGTCCTGGGTGGGACTGCCCTGCCAGAGCTACCCATTATATTTGCCTGCAGAGTGATTTCAGATTGTAGGTGCAGTGAACTTGAGCCCTGCAATTTTTTTGCTTGCTTTATGGAAATCCATGATCAATCTGTAACAGTGCTGGAAAGCCATCAGAGCAGTTAAACCTCTGACTAAGCCATGAGCATTAATAATGGCTGTCTCAAGCTCGTTGATGTAAGAATTTTAAACCTTTTGGGGGATTTCTTGGTATTGCGAATCTTGATTTTCAGATGTGTAACTGTGTAGGTCATTTTGAGTGGTGAGTTACTTTATTCCTTCTCTGTTTTGTTGTTGCTTTTATCAAGGATAGTTTATTAATGGCTTATTTTATTCAGAGACAAAAAGTAGGAAAGAACTGGATGAAAACAAGGGAGCATGTGAGACGGTGAACATTTCTAGTGCTGTAACCCACAAAACTGACTCCAAACTTCAAGTTAAGGAGAGAATAGCTCAGCAGCAAGTAGTAGAAGGTGCTGGCAAAGCACACAGCTCTAAGAGCTGTCAACAGCGAAAGGAACTTGGTGTCAAAGATTTGAATCAACACAACGGTCTTCCCTTCGTAAATCAAGATCATGTGAGCAACCAAAATATTCCTGCTAAAGCAAACGATATGGACCTAGATGAATGCCACAGACAGCTTGTTCATCAGAAACTTGGAGAGGATGAAAACAGACCTTCATTGTCGAGTGTGGCATCCTGGGAAGCTGTGCCCTCCACATCCCGGGCTATATCTGACACAGGGTGTGAAGTGACACATACCAGGTAATGGCCTTATTGGTAGCTTTCTGTGTGATCTGAAACCATTTCATGTGCTAGAAGGGAAAAAAGGAAAGCTAGATCATTAAAGAAGGCAGCTCCTGCTGAGACATGATCCAGGGGAAAAACAGCCGTGCTAGGATAAGAGTGATGAGACTTTACAAATCGTTAAGGCAAAAAAATCATAGAATCATAGAATAGTTAGAGTTGGAAAGGACCTTAAGATCATCTAGTTCCAACCCCACTGCCATGAGCAGGGACACCCCCCACTAAAACATATCACCAAAGTCTATGTCCAACCTGGCCTTGAACACTGCCAGCAATGGAGCATTCACAACTTCCCTGAGCAACCCATTCCAGTGCCTCACCACCCTTACATTAAAGAATTTCTTCCTCATA
>JAOEHY010030947.1:48627-59312 GCA_025447955.1 Psilopsiagon aurifrons
AAGTTACAAATGCAAGGCTAGTCATCTGTGTAAAATGCCAACTGTTTGCTCTGCAGGATATCCATCAATGTACATATGACTGAAGTGAAAGAAAAGATTGAGAAGATCAAGGAAGGAAACTTAAATGATCCCAAAGTAAAATCCCCACCCTTCACATCAGCAGAAGTGGAAAGAGTCAAAGAGCTGCCTGACAAATTAAAGCTTCAACAGTATCCTAAAAACATCAGCACTGATCCAAATCAAGAAATGACAGTGGTCAATAAGCAAAATGAACCTGCAGCTCAAAATGGAAAGCAACACCCATTACTGAGCAAGCCCAAATCAGATAAAAAAGTTGAAGAGAAATCAGAATTAAAATGCAAGCCCATGACCTCACAGAATACCTCTGCAAAGGACTCTCTGAAGGATCTGGAGGTAGAAGGGAAAATCCATCAAGAAATGGCAAAAGCAGAAGAATCCCAAACAGATGCCAACATTGAGAAGAGAGAATCCATGTGTGAAGGAATGACACCAGAGAAGACTGAGATACTGGAAGCTACCAAAAAGCTGCCCACTCAGGATGAAGCGATCATTGGTAAGCTACTCAAGGTTACTCTCAGAAACTTCTGCACTGAGGATTTAGTGCTACTCTTGTGTTACATGTACAATAATAGCTGGAGCAATGCTCAGTAGGCCACCTGTGTATTACAATTCAAGAGCATTTTGCCATGGATATCTTTGACTATGAAAATAACTGAATTGACTTTTGTACAAATGCTTGTAACAGTAGTTTTCCTTTTAAAGTGTTGGGGTCTTTTTTTGGAAAAAAAGGAGGTTCCATTAAGATAAAATTGGGTGAAGTGTGCAAGTGACCAGAAGTATGAGCCATTTTGAAAAAAATCTATTTTCTTTAGATTAAAGCATTTATTCCTTAAGATAGAATATGCAAACCAGGTAATCTTTAGCAGCTGTGGGCTGGAAATGCAGAGAGCAGCAAAATATTGCGGGAGGAGTATTTTGCTGTAGTCTTTGCTGTGTTACCGGCTGTAGATCTCAGTTACTGTGTGAACGTTCAGCTGCATAGTTTCAGGGAGTACTCTCTCCAGGCAGCATATATATGTCTCAGAATGTACTTCTATGTGTAGATGTCCTGACCTGAATCTGGCTTTCTCAGCAGCGACTGGAGATTAGTTGAGTTCATGTTAAACTGTAGCCCAAGATACCTGGAGGTTATTTGTAAAATTGTTTTGAATGGAAGACACCAAAATTGCATTTATGGAAGCTTTATCCCAGAAAAACTTGGACATTAAGTACATCATGGTTAACTGATTTAGCTTTTGTGTTGTAAAACCAGGGTTGAAATTCAGAAGGTGGGATCCTGTTCCCTGGCACTTTATTCCTCATCTGTAAAAGGGTCTTAGCAGTAAAAGTCCCTCACTTGAAGTAACAGGGTAGTTTTGGATCTTTTCAGCATATCCCTTTTTGCAGCTCCTGCAAATGTAATGATTGTTTTACTTGCATGCCAGTCTAAAAATAGGGAAGGAATCACATGCGTAATGTTATCCAGGTACTTCAGTGCTTGTCTGAATTCAAGCAGAAATAATAACGTTGGCACGGTAGAGAACAAAAGCAAAAAGAAAAGCTGGGAAAGGGCAGTGCACTGGAGTATAAAGTTGTGTTTTGAGGGTTTGCATTGGCAGCATATTGGCAGCAGTGGCAGACTGGCTTATTTGTGTTTGTGTCAGTGCTAGAGTTGCTCTCTTAGAGTCCCACAGAAGCACCGAGGGCTGCATCAGCAATGCCAGGCTGATAAAAATGGCTCATCCCTTCAGGAACAGTGATGCCAAGGGTAGGAGGAGCATAAGGGTATAGTTTGGTAAAGCTGTGGATACTGGGATCACAGAAAGCAGTTGAGAATTCTTATTACATTTAGCAAACACAGCAAGGTGGTGTGTGTGTCCTGTGATAGAAATCACTGGTGTGATGAAGATGGATAGAGTGCAGTGGTACACACAGATACATCTCAACGTATCTGCGCACATCTCAATGACCAGCTTATTTCCTCTTTAGATGACAGTCCTTCTCCTCCAGCTCCTTTTGAACACCGCATGGTGAGTGTCAAGCAAACAGAGGTGACAACATTCTACTCAGTGTGTCGGCATGAAGTACTGGGAGGGTAAGTATCCCTGTCCTTAATGCTGTGCTGCTGTTGGTAGCTAAGCATTGAGAAATGCAATGAGCTGGAGAGCTAGACCATTCTTCTTCAGACAGCCCCAAGGTTCGTGGCTGAGGTGCAACAGGGTCACTGCAGCCAGAGCAAGCAGGTTCATCCTTGAGATACCTTTTGGGCCGTCGCAGTTACTGGGTTCCTTGTATCAACATTTTATAGTTTGTGGGTAGTATGTGTGGGGTGTCCCTTAGGTGACTGGTTTCTGCCCCAGGTGCTTTTTCAGATCCCTAACAGTGATCTGGGATGGCTGGTTTTGCATTTGTCACAATGATCCTGGCCATACCTGGTGTCAGGCAGAAAACCTGTGCCCTTCAGGCAAACACACTCACCGCATCTGAAATCAGACAGATTCCAAATTTTCTTTACCCTGCTGAACTGCACGTTAAAGAAAACTAAGTGAGCAGTTATTATGTTGACCTTATGTTTAATTTTCAGGGAAAAGAAGTTTGCAGCTGCTTCAGCCTCTGTGTTCTTGTGTCCTTACTTACCTGACAAAGTTTAATTTACGAGTTGATCAAAGTACAAATATCGCTTAATAACATAAGCAATATGATGCTATAGCAGAGAAGATAATGCTCAGAAATCTTCCCAAGGGCCATTGATGTGTCTGGGTGACATGGGGGAGAATTTACAGTGCGTAAGAGATGAAGTCTGTGGAGTGGCCTTAAAATCATTTGAAATGTTAGGAGATGAGCATAGAAATACCCTTGTTAATATATCCACAAATGCATCACTGAAGGACAGGAAGTAGGTACAGTTACTGAGCAAAAAAAGATTATCATCCGGTCATCATACCGCAGGGAAATGTGGGCATAATATTTTAATGTAAGCACTGAACAACTGCCTGGAAAGATAAAACTAATCCTTCATAAGCTGAGAGAAAAAGGAGATTCATGCTGCTGGCCACCTGATGCTGTTCACTTTGTACTGTGCTATTTTTAACGGACGAGAGCACTAGTTGCATGCATGGTTTCTGATGAACTGTGTTAAGCTGTGTTCCCATCTCCTTCATACCCACAGTGGGCGGTTTGGACAAGTTCACAAGTGCACAGAGGTATCAACTGGGCTGAACCTGGCAGCCAAAATCATAAAAGTAAAAGGAGCAAGAGAGAAGGTAACTAACTGAGCTGCTGTGAACTCAAGTGAGCACACTCTAAACCTGCCTCATTGCAAGTGCCTTAACACCACTTCCCTCAATCAGCATTGGGTAGTATCGAATACTGTAAAATCTGTCTTCGTAAGTAGAAGCTTGGCCTTTTTATGACTGTCATCTCCTGTGTTTGTGATTAAAACATCTGTCCCCAGGAGACCTTTGGTATAGCTGTCATTGGGTTTACAAATGATTGTATTTGAATATATTGGAATTTAAGGGGTGTATTTTGCTCATTTTTTGTTAATTTGTTATTTTTTCAGGAGGAAGTAAAAAATGAAATTAATATCATGAATCAAATAAATCATGTGAATCTGATCCAGCTTTATGATGCTTTTGAAGCCAGAAATAGCATCACCTTGATCATGGAATAGTAAGTTTAAATTATCTCAGGAATTGTTATATGTTTGGGGTTTTTCAGGTCACTAGAGGAAATAGGGAATGATGATTCCGAGGTGTGAGGAAGACTTAAGTAGTATCCCAGCTGGAGAGTTGGATTCACTTTCGGAAGAAAAAGTAAAAAAAAAAAAAAAAAAATTCATGTTTTAGAAGTATCTTCTTCAGGTTAAAAATTATTTGGCAGGACTACAAGATGATTACAAGATTACAACAAATGATAAGAAAGGCAACTGTCCTCAAAAGTATGACCCAAATGACAAGATTGTTAATGAACGGAGCTCCACTATGGTTCCCTTTTCGTTAAAGTTAAGCTTAATTCTTAGTTCCATTTAGTAAATTTTATAGATTGAAGACTTATTTTTTCTAGACTACTAAGATGATCAAATAATAGATACTTTGGAACTTCCTATAGGTTCTTTGGGTCCCCATCAGATCACCAGGTCATGTGGGTTTGGGTTTGACACATATCCCCCCCAGATATTAGTGACAACTTTTCAATTTTAATTTACATTGATAATTTCACACTCAGAAATAATTCATTTGAAGTCATTGAAACTACTGATACACGTTATACTGGATGTGCTGTTAGGACCCTTGCTAAATTAGGGCACTTAAGTTCCCAGCTTGGAAATTAATTGAGCTAATGAGGAATTTCAAGGTTTTAACACTTTTCTATGGCAATATTTTAGTCTTGGTGGTGGTGAATTATTTGACCGGATCACAGATGAAAACTACAATCTGACTGAGTTGGATGGAATACTATTTACCAAGCAGATTTGTGAAGGAGTCCATTACCTGCACCAGCATTATATTCTCCATTTGGATCTGAAGGTCAGTACTTCATACTCTCTGCTCTTTAGTGATGCTATGACTTGGACCACCACAGTTTCTAACTACAAGAGTAATCTCCCAATCTGTGGACTGTGTCATACTTAATTCAACAGCCATGATGGATGGAGCTTTAGAGATTCATTGGGGTTTTTTTAATGTCTATTTAGAAGCTTCTGAGAATAGTGAACAGGATTCTCAGATCAGAAGCTTTTAATTCTGTGTGAAATTAAACAGTGCCCTTCTGTCATTAATGAAAACAAAACAAACCTCAAACCGTTTTTGGCTAGAAATGCCTTCATTCTTCCCTTCACTTCCCCCTAGCCCCTTGTAGCCCCTTGTTTCCTGAATGGCCCCTTAATAACTAGCCTTTTTAAACAGAAATACAAACTGATTTTTTTCTTCTTGTTTATATAGTGCCTTACACAATGATATTAGACCTGGTCAGCCTGTAGACAGTGCTGCAGTTGCAATAAGTTTGGACACCATTGACCCCCACTCCCACCTTAAAAATTATTCTCATTGGAAAAAAATCAAGTTTTTTGCCTTCACGGGCAAACAAAATGATGCATTTGATATATTTCATGAAGCTTTTTATGGAGTTACTCTTGTACTTAAGGAGTAAATCCAGTGGCTAAGCCTCAACAGTCTGACTGACTCTACCATTTTACACAGAAGGGCCTTTCCATTTTAAAATCTTTGTCATCTATGGAATATTGTTGTACAGGAATAGAAGTTAAACTTCTTTATGGGAGGCTGAAACCCAAATCTGTCACTCACTCTGTATGCCAGCTAATCCTTCTCTCCCATGATAGCAATAGAAAGAAAAATATTATACTAAAAAGTACCATTCCAATCTGACATGTTTGTACTGTTTTGCTAGATCTCTCAAACAGTTAGACATTTAACTCAAAATGCCCTCTTCTCTTTTTGTAGCCTGAAAATATATTATGTGTAAACCACACAGGAAACCAGATTAAAATTATTGACTTTGGATTAGCAAGGAGGTAAGAGAGTTCAGTTAAAAATTTATTAAAAAAGCCCAAAAACAACAAAACCAAAGCAACCCCACAAACCTCTGATGTGACTTTGATAGTTCTTAGGGGGGGCGCTATGCATTTTGGTGGCTCTAATGTAATTCTGCTATGTGAGTGAACTTACATAGTATGTTCTGTGGGTGTGAGTTTTCTGCTGTGTACATTAATTAATTACTTTTTCAAATAACATTTCTGTTGGATAAAGCTGTTCTAATTATGTCAAAAGAATTCCCCATGTAAAGCTTTTACTGCAGGGACTCCAGGCAGGCTCTTTGACTTCTTGACTGCTGGGTTTTACTGTGCAAGTTCTCCTTGTGGGGATTTTCTGCAAATCTCTTTACAGAGACAAGTTGCTTTTTTCCTTCAATTATGTTTGAGCCATCCTATGTGAAACCCTCAAAGAAATATGTACTTTTGCCCATTCTTTTTCTTGCTTACATGACTGTGTTAAAAGACACCTGTCAAAGAATTAGCCAATTCCCATAAAATAAAAAGGAATGACCACTGTTAGTATAAAAGAATAACAGCATTTCTCAGTTTCTTTTCTAAACCCTTTCAGGCTTTTCTTAAGCCCAAATCCGGTACATTCGTGCATATATTATAGAACCATAAAAAAGTTAGGGTTGGAAAGGACCTTAAGATCATTTAGTTCTAACTCCACTGCCATGAGCAGGGACATCTCACACTAAACCATGTCACTCAAGGCTCTGTCCAGCCTGGCCTTTAACAGGGCCGGGGATGTAACATTCACAGCTTCCTTGGGTAACCCATTCCAGTGCCTCACTACCCTTACAGTAAAGAGCTTCCTCCTTATATCCAGTATAAAATTCCCTTGTGTAAGTTTGAACCAGTTACCCGTTGTCCTGTCACTACAGTCCCTCATGAAAAGTCCATCCCCAGCATCCTTGTAGGCCCCCTTCAGATACTGGAAAGCTGCTATGAGGTCTCCACGCAGCCTTCTCTTCTCCAGGCTGAACAGCCCCTGCTTTCTCAGCCTTTCTTCATACTGGAGGTGCTCCAGTCCCCTGATCATCCTCATGCCCCCCTTCTGCACTTGTTCCAACAGTGCCATGTCCTTTTTATGTTGAAAACATCAGAATTGCACACAATAGTCCAAGTAAAGTCTCACAAGAGCAGAGTAGAGGGGCAGGATCACATCCTTTGACCTGCTGATCAAGCTCCTTTTGATGCAGGCCAGGATAGGGTTGGCTTTCTAGGCTGCAAGTGCACACTGAAGCTGGCTCATGTTCATTTTCTCATCAACCAGCACCCCGAAGTCCTTCTCCACAGGGCTGTTCTTAATCTCTTCTCTGCCCAACCTGGAGCTGTGGAGGAGAACTGAAAGAATGACCCAACCTGGTCATGGGGAGGAGAACTGAAAGAATGCAACTCCCACAGGTTGAGATAAGAACAGTTTAGTAGCTAAGGTATAACACAAACAACTGCTGCTACCACCAATAATAATGACAAGGGAAATACAAGGAAAAAGAATACAACTGCTCACTACCAAATACCAAGCCCAACCCAGCAGCAAACCCCACACTTCTGGGTCTCTGCCCTCCATTTTTCCATCCTGGGCATGATGTGCTGTGGTATGGAATACCTCTTTGGTCAGTTTGGTTCAGGTGTTCTGTTTCTGCTTCCTCCTGGCTTCCCCTCCTCCCTGGCAGAGCATGAGGCTCAGAAAGTCCTTGGTCAGACTAAACATTCTAAGCAGTAACTGAAAACATCGATGTTATCAGCACTGTTCCCAGGCTGCAACTCAAAAAACAGAGCACTGCACCAGCTACCTAGAAGGAGAAAAATGACTACTACTGCTAAATCCATGACAGCCCCGACCCAGATGTAGGACCTTGCACTTGGCATAGTAAAACTTCATCAGGTTGGCATCAGCCCACCTCACAAGCGTGTCAGGGTCACTCTGAATGGCATTCCTTCCCTCCAGGTTATCAACTGAACAACGCAGCTTGGTGTCATCGGCAAACTTTCAGAGGGTGTACGCAATCCTACTGTCCATGTTTTTGATAAAGACATTGGACAAGACTGGCCCCAACACCGATCCCTTAGGGACACCACTTGTTACTGGTCTCTAGCTGGACATTGAGCCATTGACCACAAATCTTCGTGTGCACCCATCAGCCAGGTCTTTATCCATCGAGTGGTCCACCTATCAAATTGATGTCTCTCCAATTTAGAGACAAGGATGACATGTGGGACAGTGTCAAATGCTTTGCACAAGTCCATGCAGATGACATCACCTGCTCTACCCCTGTCCATCAATTCCATAGCCCCATCATAGAAGGCCACCAAATTGGTCAGGCAGGATTTCCCCTTAGTGAAGCCATGCTGGCTGTCACCAAACACCTTGTTGTTTTTCATGTGCCTCAGCATGCCTTCCAGGAGAATCTGCTCCAAGAGTTTGCCAGGCACAGAGGTGAGGCTTATGGCTCTGTACTTCCCCTGCTCATCCCTTTTCCCCTTCTTGATTATGGGGTTATATTTCCTTTTTTCCAGGCATCAGGAACTTCACCGGACTGCCATGATTTTTCAAATATGATGAACACTGGCTTGGCAACTTTATTTGCAGCTCCTTCAGGACCCGTGGATAGATTTTGTCAGGTCCCATGGATCTGTGTACATTCAGGTTCTTAAGATGGTCTCGAAACAGATCCTCTCCTACAGTGGGAATAAGATCTCCATTCTCACAGTCACTGTGTATGCCTTCAAAGACTTGGGTGGTGTGGTCAGAACATTTACCAGTGAAGACTGAGGCAAAGAAGTCATTAGACCTTCAGCCTTCTCCAAATCCAGGATAGCCAGTTCTCCCGATAGCTTCCAGAAGGGGCCTGCATTGTTGCTATTCTGTCTTTTGTTTGCAGTGTGCCGACAGAATCCCTTACTGTTATCCTGAACATCCCTAGCCAAGTTTAATTCTATGTGGGCCTTAGCTTTCCTAACCTGGTCCCTAGCTTCCTGGACAAATCCCTGTATTCTTCCCAGACTGCCTGTCCTTGCTTCCACCTTTTATAAGCCTCTTTTTTCCTTTGAAGTTTCCTCAGAAGCTCCTTATGTATCCAGGGAGGTCTCCTGGCCCTAGTGCAGCTCTTCCTTCTAGTGGGACGAAACACTCCTGTGCTTGCAGCTGGTGATTCTTGAATATCAACCAAGAGTCTTGGGCCCCCCTGCCCTCTAGGGCTATATCCCATGGAACCTTACTGAGCAGGTTCCTGAAGAGGCCAAAGTCTGCTCTCTTGAAGTCCAGGGCAGTGAGCTTGCTGCACGCTGTTCTGTCTGTCCTGAGGATCTCGAATTTGACCATCTCATGATTGCCACATCCAAGACTGCACTAGTGTCACATTTCCAACCAACCTTTCCCTGCTGGTGAGCACGAGGTCAAGCACAGACCTCTCCTTGTTGGCTCCTCTGTTACTTGCAGAAGGAATTTGTCTTCCACACAACTGAGGAACTTCCTGGATTGATTGTGCCGGGCTGTACCATCCCTCCAACAGATATCAGGGTGGTTGAAGTCCCAAATAAGAACAAGTGCCTGCAAGTGTGAGGCTGTTCCTATCTGTCTATAGAGCGCTTCATCCGCCGAGTCCTCTTGGTCAGGCAGTCTGTAACAGATCCCCATCCTAATGTCTTCCACCGCTGTTCTCCCTTTGGTCCTGACCCACAAACTCTCTGCTGACTGATCACCCATCTCCAGAGAGAGTTACGTATTCTCCAGCCTATCCCTAACACAAATAGGACCTCCCCCTCCCTGTCTTCCAGGCCTATCTTTACTAAAGAGCCTGTAACCTTCCATTCCAACACTCCAGCCACAGGAGCCATCCCATGTTTCTGTGATGCCTGTTATACCATATCTCACAGATGTGCACTCATCTCTAATTCCTTTTATTTGTTCCCCATGCTACAAGCATTTGTATAGAGGCATCTGAGCCGAGCTCCAATTGAAGGCACCTCATTGGCTGGAGCAGCTGGAATACCTCTACATTGCTCTGAGTATTTATTATAGGTGCTGGCAACTGACTGGGTGTGTTGGGATGGAATGATGCCCCCTCCCCCCAACAGAATATGTGTACCAATGTGTGTGCATGTATCTGTCCAAGGATTTCTTCAGAAGTATTTTCTAAAAATAAACAGACACATTGAGAGTGTTTTTTGTTTTATTTCAGGTTTGTTTGGGTTTTGTTGGGTTTTTTTGTATTGGGAAGTAGACATGCAAACTTCTACTAAAGCAGTTTTGAAAACCAGATCTTCCAGGAAAAAGAGATGTAAAAGCAATGCTTTTAATTGTTTGTTCTGTCTGTATACAGATGTAACACCAGGTGCCATCAGGCACAGTCAACACTGGTTCATTTTTGTAGTCTTTCCGTTTTAAGCTCACAAGAACAGAATCATTTTGTCCTGTATTCTGTCACTGTTAAACTTGCTGCCAAGCCCAAGTAATCCTTTTCAGGGCCCCAACTCAGTGGTTATGTTGTGCTGACATCTGTTATACAGACTTTTACCCTGAGCTGTAGCTGGTACATCCCACTAAAGCAAATGCTTTCCAAACCTGTTTCAGTGGAAGCTGCTTTATTTGGTTTATGTGGTACAGTATCTGCTGGAAAGGGTCCTATGGAGCCTGGCAGAGAGTGAAGCTGACAGCTGTCTGTGGGCAGACCTTTGCAGGTTTTACTGCCTTTGGTCTTCCTTCTGGCTTTGCTCTGGCAAAGGGTATTGTTGATGGTATATTCACCTGAAGTCAGGTTATTCTTTAAAGACTGTTATGCTGTCCTGCTTGCCTTTGGAGTCTGCTATGATTGCTCTGCTATACTTGCATGGCCAAAAGCCATGCCTTGAGTTTTTACAGATGAGATGTGTTTCCCAGCCTCCTCTCAGCACTGATTTCTCTCTCTTTCTGGTAAAGGTACAAACCTTGTGAGAAACTGAAGGTTAATTTTGGAACTCCAGAGTTCTTGGCTCCTGAAGTGGTGAACTACGACTTTGTTTCCTTCCCAACAGACATGTGGAGTGTCGGTGTCATCACGTACATGTTGTGAGTAACCCTGGGGGC
>JAOEHY010030948.1:0-16630 GCA_025447955.1 Psilopsiagon aurifrons
CCTGAGAAGAAGACAATATGTGATCAGGAAATTAAATCTGTATCAGAAATTGTATACATACAAGTTTGCAATACACATTTATGGATTTTGTTTATATTTCAGCTTTCTTGAGAGGAAATGAAGAAAGATAACAAAAATATAAGAAATAAGAGATTTGCAGAAGTTTCTGTTCTCTATGATCAGTATAAGAATAAGGGGCTATCTGATTATAATATTGTGAGAAATCAACGTGGTCTTAGACTGCAGAAATTGTTTCTGCAGGACATTGCTGAGGTCAGGGCTTTAGCACATCCCAACAAAGGCTGCATTTTTCGGTAGATTTTGGAAGGATACTCAAGCGCTACAAGAAAGCAGAAGAAATAAAAGAGTATTCCTCAAGCAATCCCTCCAGGTCTCAGATTTTGCTATGTATTTAATATCATATTTACTTCTTGTGTAACTCCATCTTTCTTCAGCCCTTTGATGTTCCCCACTAGCAATGTGAAATAGTTTTCTTTTTTAATAATTATAAAATAATGAAAAATAACTATAAAATTATTTTTAGATTTGCTTAGCACTTACAACTGGAAAATTGTACCAAAATTACTGCCATGAGTCTAAGCTAGAAACTTCCCTTTCAGGAGAACTCCAACCTTTCCTTTTTTTAATTGACACTTTGAATTATAAATAAATAAATAAACCCCAACAACTTCTTATGGAAAATATCGAGAAACAAAAGAACTTGGCTTGACTCTTACTCAAATTTTACGTTATTTTGGTATTTATGAATGGTACAAAAATGTTAACATTTTTACTATTATGTCCCTGCATGCTTTGTATAATTGAATAGACATACCATATCCACTGTGCTAATAAATGTAACTTTAAATGATAATTAGTTTAGAAATTCATATTCTAGTGGACAAATTGGTGATCTAAATGGCCATTTCTCATTGAAAACTTAAAACTTATTTTTTTGATAATTAATTTTGACAAATTAGTCTGATAGTGTTGATGAGCCAACGATTTCTATTTAGCAAATTATTCCATAGTCCAATTCAACTTCAGCTGCCAAGCTACAAATCTAATGGACCTTTTGGAGCAACTCCAGAGGAGGCTGCAAAAATGCTCTGAGGGCTGGAGCTGCTCTGCTGTAAAGACAGGCTGAGAGATCTGGGCTGATTCAGCCTGGAGAAGAGAAGACTCCTTAAGGGGAGACCTTAAAGCAGCTCCCAGTGCTAAGGAAAGTTATTGTCTTTATTAGGGCTGATAGCTACCGGAACGCAAAAGTGTGGTATCACAATTAAGAGAAGTAATAAGACTATGCACATATTTAGTGTAAGCTTTGCTGTAACTGACACTCCAATCCTCAGCTTAAAACATTTTTCCACAAATGATCATCAGTTAGCCATCATGGTAAAGAACAGAAACCAAATAACCCTGTGTCATGAGTTTTCCAGCTGTAACGTTGAATAATGGGTATTTATAGAGAAGTTAGAGGAAAAAACTGGAATCTGAAAAGAGCTAGAGAAACAGTTATTAAGGCAAAAGGAAAACCATGGTAGCTACAGTGCTAATTTAAATGGATGTTCTAATTTAAATGGCGGAGCATGGATATATGATGAAGTATAACAAAGGAAATGGTTCAGTATTGTTACATACAGAGTATCACAGACACATTTTAAAAGAGCAAATGTGAGTGGTTAACAATATGAGAATTTGGGAAAGGAAATCCCTGAAATTCACACTAATTCTTGCTGTCTAATTCCTGATATATTCCCCAAAGATATCATGCAAGTAGTTCAAGCTTTTGTTTGGTTTTTTGGCTTTTGTCAAATCCAGATTTTTGTTGCTTTTCATGGCTTTAAAATAAAAATATCTAAAGTTATATTATCAAGGTTTTTATTGATGTAATAGCACCTGCGTTAGACTTTAATAAGAAGACTGAATTTATCAGATAGCAGATTCGTAATTCTATAATGTTGCATAACTAAACCATGTCAGATTACACTGCACAACACATACATTTTGTTTAAATGCTGTTATCATGCCTTATGAAAAAATACTTTTCTTCCCAGTATAATAATGTACAATCTGCTTATAAAGATATTAAAAAGATACTTGATATCATATACTAGCAATTAATTGTTTCATCAATCATCACCCAAAATAGAGCAGAAATTCTCTCACACCAGTATTCAACAGTATGAATCCCCAGATGTTCATATGATTCCATCAGAGATTTGTTCAGTTATTACCTGTCAGGAATACATTAATTCTGTATTATCTACTAGCATTCACACAAGTAGAGCTCCTTCTGATATATGTGAAAGCCACAGACTATCCATCTCTGTTCCCTTCCTTCTCCTTCTGTTTCCATTGATCTACTATATAAACACATCATGTTTGTTATCTATGTTGCCAAGCTTAGCTTGTTTACCCAGGTCTTATTTTCTGAGACATAAATTGCTCTTTACCCCACAGCATATATTTGTTTGTGAAATTTCATAATATTAACCTTTCCTACAACTCAGATAATATTCTACATCAATATCTTCCAATAACATCTGGAAAGGAATTGGGGCTGATGTTGCGTCTCCTGTGGAAACTATACAGACCTGAGGTAATTCTTATACAACTGTGTATGTCTACTGACCTCAATGCAGACACATAAGATTTACACCATTGCTTAATCTCTGGGTCCCACAGAGAAGCAAGGCCTGGGGATTAAGTTTAAGGAAGAAGTAGGCTGTAAATAAACATGGAGTTAAGCAAACCTACATTGTTAAGACTCAGGTGAGTTAATCTCCTTAGGCAAAAATGTTGAAAGGAATTGATGTGATCCCTCTCCTTTTGTTTTAGAAACTCTGTATCTGAACAGCTGATAGCAAAGATGTTGCAATCTCCTCCTTTTTTTTTGTTCATACACACTTGTTTCTTACATTCTCCCTTTCATTTTGTTTAAAACACAACAAAAAAAGGAAAAATAAAGTAGAAGCTTTCAAATTTCCTTTGTCATGTGCACACAGTTTTTACAGTTGTTCAATTAGTAGCTATTGTTAGTGCTGAACCAGTACAGGGAGATAGATAGTTATCTGTAATGTTTCTATTTTTAAACATTACATGCATTGCAGCTAGTCATTAACAGGAACAAGAATTGTTGTATTAATAGGCTTAAATGAAACATGATAGGACAAAATGGGCACAGAGCTCTTTGTAAAGACGTTTACTGTTGTGCTTCAGTTTTTACCTAAAGAAGTTCTTGCGAGAAAAGAAGTTCTGTGAAGTTAAGGGTAAGTAAAAGGAGAGGTATTATGGAATCAAAGAGCACTGCATTGTAAGAGTTCTTAAGGTGGCAGTTTACTCTGGGTGTTAAGTTTCTGGCGTTATTTATTTACATAATGTATTTATGAAGTTTAAGAGAGAACTACACAGAAACACTCACTGATCCACATATCAGCTTTTTCATTTATAACTTCGAATGATACGGACTATGGTTCACAACCCTAATTAGAATGCATAAAGATCTTGAATACATTGATTCCTGGAGGACAGTTAAAACAAACAGATGGAATGGGAGTGAGTCAATGAACTTCTTCCATCCTCAGTCCTTTAACCCTTGTTAATTCACTTGTGCCAAAGTCTTACTGCAGTTTCAAGGTCCTGTCTCAATGTTGCCAATAATCTGCATTGAAGGGAGGACCTGGGAAACTATCAAAAATGTCCCAAGCTTGTCCAGCAAATGCTACTCTCATTTTCCCTCTGTTATATATGAGTTACCTTTCTTTTCTGTCACCATGAAGCCAGAGACATGTGCTACAACAGGGTCCTGGGTCTTTCCTCCTGCTTTTCCACATTCAAAGCAAATAAAACATTTCCATTCAAGGTATGACTTTACCCTTTGCAGTATAACCTACAAGTACAACGAGGACAGAACAGGGCTCTGCTTAATAGGAACAACTGACTTATAGGTAAGATCTTAGGCATGGATTATTTCTGTAATTGAATTCTGCATTTACAATTTAGAATAAATATTTCCAGAATTAGATTCAGTTTTCTTTCAGTTAATAACAAATTTGGAGTCTGTTTTTTGGTGGCTGAGTGACACATAATCATCAGGGGTTTGCATATAGAAGATGCGAGGTATAATGCTGTGTAAAACTTCTTGAAAATTTGGGAGACACACAACCGTGCTTGCATAAAAATTAAATAGAGGACCAGGAGTGTTGTACCTGGTGTGTTTGACATCTGCTAACATTGTCTCAGCAGATTCTCAGACCCACACAGTGAGCGCTCTCAACCCCAACCAGAACAGTATGAACCCTGGTAGTGCTATTTATGCTCCACAGAATTCAGTGTAACTTTAAGCTTCATCATAAAGCACAATCCTGCTCTGTTCTCCTGCCACCAGCCGCAGGTTGTGTGGGATTTAATAGCTATTCGGCTGCAAGTTGAGTCAGTTGAGCTTGAAGCTCAAATGAAAAGCCTGTTTTAGCTTGATTATTTTTCCATCATACCAGTGGGTTGAAGTATCTCACTGCATGATTGGCCTTTCAAAACTAAAAGGGTCTTGTAAAGAAGATGGGGACATGATTTTTAACAGGATCCAAGGTGATGGGACAAGGGGTTATAGTTTTAAAATAAAAGAGAATAGATTCAGACTAGTAGAAACTTTTTTAAATGAGGGTGGTGAAACACTGGACCAGGCGCCCAGAAAGGTGGTAGATGCACCATCCATGAAAGTGCTCAAGGCCAGGTTGCATGGGGGGTTGAGCAAACTGATCTAGTTGAAGGTGTCCCTGGTTATGGCAGGCTGATTGGACTAGATGACTTTTAAAGGTCCCTTCCAACACAAACTATGATTCTATGATTGCTAAGTATACTGCAAGAGAAGCCCCTGAAACATGGAAATGGGGAAGAGGGATTGGAAGGGGGTTAGAAGAAGCCTTCCACTGAAGTGCAGCAGGTTCAGTGTAATGTGAACATACTCTCTTAGTATTTATCAGTTGCTAAACTGTGCACTGCCAAAGCCCTGTGACACTTAGTATCTGCTTGTCCTCTTATGCTTTCCTATATGGCCCAGGATTTCCCTGGACATCACCTTTTCTTTCCATTTTATTTATTCTCCATTTCTCAAGCAGAATTCAGGCACTAGCTCAGATCAGCCACAGACATTCAAAATCTGCATTCATAGGCAGCTTATGGTATATCACCTTAGTCACCCATAAGCTCAATTATGAGTGACTCTTATAGAGCTTAGTGTGCTGGCTGTTCAGTAATTTCCCTTTTGTGCTAGGAAAGACACCTCCAGTGATAAGAACAAAAATTAATTCTTGAATAATTTTTTCACTTGATATTTAACTCCCTTGTGGGATGGATCTTAGTTCTATGCTACAACTTGAAGTGGCAGTCTTGAAGAAGATAAAGTTGAACAGTTAAGGCAGAAAGAGTTTTCTTATGGCAGGCTGTATAAAATACCTTCATTTTTTTTCTTTTTATGCTTTTGCCATTTAATTTTATCAACTAATTAACCTTAATGAAAAGGGGATACTTTGCTAAAGATGCACATGCCTTACTGTTGCAAATAATAAGAGCAATTTGCTACAGTGCTTTGATATCTAGGGATACACTAACAATTAGGCCCACATTTTTAGAGGCATTTAGGCATCTAGACATGCAAAATTGTGACTCAAGAGGATAGTTTGTAAGTCCTGAGGCAATTAACTTCCTTTGATTAAAGTGGCAAGGCTGGACTGTCTCAATTCTTTACTTGAAATTTAGCAGTCATATGAAGAATTTAATGGGAAAACAAGTTCAAATCAAACTGCATTTTAGGAAAAAAATATCAATTTCAATAAACATTTTTATAACACCTATGTATTTTTGGCCCTTGGAGGAAAGGGGGAGAAGAGGGGCCCAGAAAAATCTCTTTCAGTGTAAAATCCCAGTTGGTCTGAGCATTAATCCGAGTGTGAAAGACTTAACCACAGTTCCTATATCTGGATGAGGTGCCTGTGCACACACCTCCACAACTTCCCAAATTTCTCATCACTCTAAAACTTTCAATAATGGTTGCCCTTAATTCCTCCTTTTTAATCATCTACAGTTTATGTAGAATTTGTTAAATTACCGGAACCAAAGATCAAGGTAATTCACCAGCTCTAACACCAGGCTTTCTACTAGTGAGAGAAATGCCTGGATTCTCACTCCTTTCAGGATATTTTTTGCAGTGAACTGCATTAACCAGAAGCTGAAATTTCTCATCCTTCTCTTTTTCCCAGTATTAGGCTGTTTCTCTGGATCCATCTTCTGGAAAGCTGAGGGTAAGAGATTTCTCAGATCTTTACGTACAATGGTAAAAAACAAATTTGAGGATTTCAACAGGCCAGGCAAGACTTTTAAAAGTGAAATATCTGTCAAAATGGACTATTAGCACCTCATCCACTGCATTTTGTAAGCCTAGCCCTCTATTTTTAAAAATAACACAAAATAAATTAATCAATCCAACCCTTTTTAACGAGAGTCCCAAAGCAGCCTTAAGTAATGAGTTTGGCTGATAAGAACCATATTTCTCTGGAGGTAAGATAAAGGTCTTATTTCTCTGTCTCTAAACATAGGATGATCACAATGCTGGCACATTAAAAATTTCACTGCAAAGCAAAAACGAAGTCAGAACAAAATTTGAAAGCAGTGCATTTCACTTCAGCTACTTTGTTTGCATCTGGGCTCCTGTCTCCCACAGCAGGACTCAAGAGTAAAGTAAACCCAGAGGAGACCTGAAGCCTTGCAAAATCTGTCCTTTGCCTGTTTGGCTTCCAGGTCTAGTTTTTGGTTTCAATAATCAGAAAATTTAGTTCAGATTCCCTGAACTAATTGCTGACCGATAACAGTTGATTTTTCCCCTAATCACATAAAGAACTTAGGAGAGAGGAAGACTGAAGCTCTCATCTGGGAATCACTTTTGAGAATTCTCTTCCTTGAATTTTGTAAATTGCATGAATAATCTATATCTCACTGGCTTCATTTCATTCACTCCACTTATTGTGCTGGAGGACAGAGAAAACAGATGACCGTTGTATGTGGTGTCCATGTTATTCATGATATTGCAGAGCTCTGTGGAGCTCCCTGAACATATTCACACAGTGCTCAATGTGGGGCAAACTATGTTTTCATGTAGATAGCTTCTAGTTTGTTCTTTATTCCTTTCTCTGAGAATAATTTCTGTATATTTTTACTTATGTATTCAAGCTGAACAGATGTACTCAAGTAATTATTTATCAGCACTACGGTCTCATTCTCCAGTGGCTTGAGCGAGTTCAGAATCTATCATTTTGTATATGAGACTGCAACTCTTTTACACATATTGTTTTGCATTTATCCATATTTACTTTTATCTGCCATTTTCTCATCCGGCCACTGAATCTTGTAAGGGCCTTCTGCAATTTGTTACAATGGACTTCATTCTTTCTGCCCAAAAGAACTCTGCATTGTCAGCAAATTTTGTCACAACACATCCCCTTTTCCAGGTCATTTATGATTGTTAAACAGCAGGGCCAAGAACAGCTTTCTGTGCGAATTCACTCTTGACCTTCCTCCACGGAGAAGGCTGATCATTTATTTACCCCTGTTCAGTCTTCCCAAGCTTACAACCCTTCCTATTTTCTTCATTTGGATGCAACTTTCCTGGTTTTTTTTATTAATACCTGCTTAAATCTAAAAAGATCTGTTTTAACTTTGTTCCTTAGACATTCCTACTTTTCCTCAAGTCCATTAAAATACATTGTGTATGCAGGCACTGCATTTTCCATGCAGTGTCCCTCAAAAGTCTCTATGTTACCTGCTTAATTTTGTCTTACCTACTTTTTTTAGCTTCTTTTTAACAAATGTCCTCATTTTTATACAGACTCTCTTTTTTAATTTTAGCACAACTGCATTGAATATTTATTCCTTTGTTGTTTCTCTAGGGAATTCCAACTGTCCTGAAATATATTTTCAGCATTTTAGCTGCAAAAATATTTTGATCATTATGGAAAAAAAGGAGGTTTCAATGATCTGCCTTCTAGAGCCTAGACAGAAATGGCAATGACAAACCTCAGCAAGACAACTAGGGAAGAGGAGGAAAGTAGGAGGTTTGCCTGCTGAGTGTATTTGTGTACACTCAGCAGGCAAAAGCAAGAGCAAATAGATGGATATACCTGCAACACCCTGTGGACCAGAGTATGTGTGAAACTAAAGTTCCTGCCCTTCAAATATCAAGACTGGAATCTGATGTCTGGAAACTAAACTATTACATTAGTACTGTAAAACAGTCCTATTGAGTCCCTGAGAGCAACGCTGCCCCACAGAAATCACCCTTTTTTTCAAACATGGAATACCGGGTTGGAAGGGACCTCAAGGGTCACCTGGTCTAGCCTTTCGTGGCAAAATGCTATTTTTCTGTGTGTCAAGTCCACTCTCTTTTGACATGAATCACTGTCTGTTGTATGGCTTTCCCGTAGATTATCAATATTTTTATCAGGGATCATCTGGTTTTATGTATTTATTTATTATTTTATAATTCCATTGTAAAGATCCAGATCACGACTAATGTTAGCAGGTACTACTATAGTAATATAAATACTCTCAAAGTGAACCAGAGATTTGAGTCTCCTAAAGTGTGGGCCCCAAAATGTTCTCTAAGAGAACTACCTTCTTTGGAATATATGCTTTTTGCTTTTATCCTTTTTTCAAAGAGGAGGACCCATATGAAATACAAGGCAATTTTATACTCTAGGGCAAATCTTGACTCTGCATCATCTGTATCTCCCCATAAAGTCCTGAGTAGCTTCCACTGAGACAAAAGGGAAACAAATGTTATTAAAGGCAGTTTTACTGTAATACACAATTGTGGCACGAAGTATTATTCCTTCAATTTTTAGTAGGCCAAAATAATTTATACTTCAGATATGCTCCCTTTCAAGAAAAGTATAACTGACTCCATCTGTTCCTGCTACTCTGGATGCAAACCCCATTTACTGATGAAAACATAGTCCCAAATAAAAAGCAAAATACCAAGTACAAAATAAATTTGTTTGGCCTTAAAGGAATCGTCTCCTTTTTGAAAACCTCATACTGAGCAAACAAAAGCAAAAGTATCTGTTGATGTAATATTTATCACTCAAATCAGTAATGTTTCAGTGATCAAAGAAAATATATTTACCAGTAGGGTGCTGGGTATAGATGTTGTTAGAGTTTGAAAGCAGAAGCAGTAAAATATTGAATCTTGAATATCATTTTAATACATTAGACTCATTTGACAACAGTTCTGCCCTGTTATAACTCTGGGAGAAATGAAAATATTAATGTAAGGAAGGACCAAAAGAATAACTTCTGAAGGAATATTCTTTTCTAAAGAAAGAGAGATAAGGCTTTGCAATATTATGCTTTCATTAAAATTTAGCAATTTCTGTGCTATGACAAAACAACAAAAAAGAAATTCTTTTTCTTTGAGCTTTTGCTTTCATTTTCTGCAATCAAAATATATCAACATTTAGTAAAGAACAAGGAACTCTTTCTGAGTAACACAGTTTCTGACTCACCATGGTAGATAAGCCTTAACCAACTCTTGATTTAGTTTTTTTCTCTGCTTCAAACACCTTTTCCAGAGAGGGTGAGTGTTTGTTTACAGCAGCATTTACATTTTTGGATATGAGGCCTTGATGGTGAAGAAAAATTGATAAGTCAAGGGGAAATAGCAGGTCTGCCCCTATTTATCTTGAGGTATTTAACACAAAGATTTCTCTGGACCTACACTTTTGAGCTTTTTTTTTTCATCTACGTTTTTTATAAGCTTGAAGCTGGTACTCAGTGAGAGGAAGAGGCAGAGGTTGCATAGGAGAATTTTAACTAGTTCTAAGTAATATTTATTGTTCTTTTTAATCACTAATAAATAGATTTTGTATTGAATGCAACTACCCTAACTGCCTTCACCTGTTCTTGAGCCCAATGAACTGAGAATGTCTCCTTGGATCACTATTTTCAAGCTGACCCTGCCCATCTTTCCAGGTTCATGTCAGGCAGTCATTATGCCTTTAACTTTCCAGGAGTTTTAACTTCATATATGTAGTGGTACTCTCTTGTTTCAGCCTTCAAGTTGCCATTGTTTTGTTTCTCTGAGTTTGATCACTGAATGGAACGAGAATTGCATTCATTTGGTAGAGATTGATTAAATTCTTTTAGCAGTACACTGATGTCCTAGAATCATAACCTTAGAGAGTATCTGTGTGGGAGATTTGACCCTCAGGGTCTAGGCCATAAATTGAAAACACTGAAGCAGCTGCACTGGAAATACCCAGAGGTCCTAACAGTGGAAAGTTTGTAATTTCTGCAATTCCAATCAGAATTACAGGTACTTACCAGCTGCAAGGCTGAATGACCCAATATCTCCTCTTCACTCTCCTGTTTACCCAGGTTCTAGTGAAGCTAAGCACTACTTCAGTGCTGCAAAGATGTTAACATAGATCTCAGGATTTTTTAAATCAGAAAAAAATCTATAATCATGACTCATCTCTTTTTTTCCCCCCCCCCAAAGTTCCAGTAAGTCAATAATCTGATAAATTTCTTTAGCAGCAAACTGTGATTTAGTTTTATTATTACTGCTACTTATGCCACTGAGTCAAGATAGGCGGAGCCAGGAATTTTTTCATACATTATCTCTTTTCATTCTCATTTCAAGTAAACAGTAAGGATGCTGCTACAGTTGCCAAACAAGGACCCAAGGTATCCATAGGATTTTTACAGAGATTTATTGTTCCCTCTGGTTTCCTTGACAGTTTATCTCTCCAGTCACAAACAAGCCTGGAGTATCCAAGTTTCAGTGCAACATTCCCATAGGTCATTGATTCTATCTTTACTGAGAAAGTCATATGACTTCCATTCAAAATGCCATCATGGTGCAGAGTAGTTGAAGCAATTTAGTTTCTTTCTAGAACAGAAATTCAGGTAATAGATCCTGGCTCCACGTGTTTAATATAGCTTTCTATTTTACCCTAATAATTATAACTAGAAGGTGCCACTTCTTTTTGGATGAATCAGAGCCTTTTATTTAAGTTTTTAAAGTACCTCTTTGTCTGCTGGCTGTTTTTAAGTCCAATCCTTCTACTGCTTTCCTCTGTCTTCCAGATAATTACAGAAATTAATGTTTGGCCATGCATTGGTTCTTCAAAGAGGATTTGTTTCCTTATACACTGAGAATAAAATATTCTTATTCTGATGTCAGCTGATTTCACACTCATTTTTTGCTGGACAGATCTGTTATTAATTCATCCACCATAGTTACATGAAAACAGCCATAAGAGCCGTAGTCCCATAGCTATGTAGCATCTTTTTGTTTCTCTTTACAATGCTCCTGAGGAGCAGCATTGCCTTCAGTTTAGGGAGGCACCACTCCTGAAGAACTAAACTTTCACCCAACATTACACAGGAAGCATGTGGTACAGCAAGTAGTTTATCCCTTACATCCTAAACCTGAATTAGAAACCTAACCATCCTTCCTACCATAGCATACATGTCATGGCTAAGGGAAATGTTCTGTCACTAAATTTCCAAGCTTACAGCAAATGTTATTGTTAAATATGTGTGCGTGATTTAAATTTGTTCCTGAAGACTGAGACTATGAGACTCTTAATCTTACTGTAATTTAGAGATGGATAAGTAGATGAGCCACAAGATGTGAGAGAGGATAGAGCCAACACAATTTGTCCCTTTTCAGCACCTGATGATATTGCATCTACAATAACTGAAGTGGATGGCAGAAACTTATGGGGAGTTCCTTGTAGCATCAAGACCTGTGGCATCAAGTCCTCTACAGTTTATTACCTTCTTATGAGAAGGCTTCCCTTTGGCCAAGCAAACAAAACCCTTCTACACTATTTTATGGCATCTTGGAAGCCATTCCCAGGAAAGGCACTTAAACCAAAGCTACCTGTTTATCTGAATACTTCCTAATGTCACATCGCTCATACCGGGGATATGATTACATGCCTTCTGTTTTCCTCCCCAGGAATGGCAGGAAGGCTCACACTGTCTTCTCATCATAGCAATCATGGCATTTTTTCCACTATGCACAGTAGATGCTGCCTTGCCCAGCACCTGGATGGAGTGATTGCTGTTTAATATGGCAGCCTACTGAGAACCACTCCCACTGTTGCCTTGGTTGAAGTCTATGAAGGATGCATTTTGAGAAAGTTAAAGAAAGTGGCAATCTCAGCCTCACAGATAGGGCTCTGTTATCTCCAATCTCCATCACAGCAGTTAACCTAACTATCAGATTTCTTATTTTTTATTCTTTAAGGAAAAAAAAAATATTAAAAGTATCATGCTGTTAGACTGAACACAAAAGTTCAATGAAATGTTCAAAGACACTACACAATTTGCTCTGCTTCTAAGTGTTACCTTGGCAAAACCATGCAAACTTTTAAAATAACATAAAAATGGAACTGAACAGGGCCATAATCAAAAAACCTTAGCATTTTTATTTGTAAATACAACTTTTTTTGTATGATTTCCATGGCTGGACACTGGCCATTTCAACCATCAAATGGAACAACCCTTGCTATTCTCTTATGCTGTTATGTCCTGTTATTCTGTAATGCTCCAAGTCTAATGAATAGTTCTTATCATCCTTGAGGTGTTTGGTTTCCATGTTTCCACACTGTGTTCACGGCAGGTCTTGAAAAGCTTATGACCATCACTGGTTTTTCCACAGTCCCTGCCGTTATCACTCACATAGCTGGAACCACAGGTTTTAAGAGAAGCTACAGTAAAACAGAAAAAAAGCAGGCTTTGCATGGAGGTTACTGGCTCACATCATCTGGTGAAGCACAAGCGAAGAGCTGTCTGCATTTATCCAGGATGCAGAAAGGCAGTGAGGGGTATATGTCATACCAAATACATGCTGTTAAGTGGCTGTCTCTCCAAAATACACAGCCACAGCCACAGGTTTTCCTTCTGACTACTTGTTTTTTCTTTTAATTTTTTCTTCATGCTACCATGAGTTAATTCAATGTTGGTTAGTCATCTGTAAAATTCAGTTTGATTTATGGTATGAATTTTCAGTGCTCTGAGCTACCACAAGAGCATCCAAACAAGTTCTGAAGCAACATCTACTTACTTCTTGCGTTTCCATATAGTTATTGATGATTTCTATTTACTTATTTCTTCTCCTACACCATTTTTAATGAGTAAAATACGATTCTTAAAATGTTGTTAGAAATAACTGGCAGTCTAAGAGGTCTAGAAATCTGAAAAATGCAAGCCAGCCAATCATATTCTGCTAATGTCTTCAAAAGGGAAGCACAAGCAATGAAGAAAGAATCTACCTACTGGACCCCTCTTTGAAATGGACCTCAGTACCCTCTTTCTCAGCCAGCAAGCTCTGCTAGTGCATAGAAAAGAGTTTTAAGACTGTATCATAATGCATATATACAAAAGGGATAAGTGCTCTTCTAACGACCTATGGTAGTGACAAATTACTTCCTTCTCCTGCCTGAGCTCCAACTCAGCTTTAGCAGTCACCGTGTTGGAGAACATCATCAAAGCTTCAGGCATTTCATGATGCATGCTTCACTGCTGAGGAAGCAGTGGCCTTTTGAAAACCATAGTCCCCCTTGATCTCCGATATCCAAAAAGAGAACTTTTTTAAAATCCCTGAACAGGGATTAGAATAATGCATAGAGTAAAAGAAAAGAAAAAGTCTTCTCTCTTTTTATCCTCAAAAAATGGCATTTAAGATTGAATAGAACTTGTCATGAATCACAAGTTTCAGTGATGCGATGTGAAGTTTTGCAAATTACACACTTCAATTTTGTTAAAAATTTATTTTTAAACTGACTTCACCTACTGAAAATGATGCAATGAGCATATGGGTTTCTTAGTGCTTTGATGAGTTACACTGAAAAAAATATCATTTGGGGTCAATTAGAAATAAATGTATTTTGTTGTGTTTCGCATCTACATCTATAATAACCACAAAAGGTCAGTGAGCTCAGTAATTTCTGTGTTGCAGTTGCAACCTCAGCTTCTTTTCTCTCCTTTTTTTCCCATTTCCTTCCATTTTACTACATTGCTTCCAGATTAGTCCTTTTTGTTGCATTTTCTGCCTCCCCTCACAGACTCTTTCTGCTTTTTCTATGTAAACAGAAACTAAGAAATGCCTCTATCCAACTTTTTGGACTCTCGGTTTGATCTAAGCAAGCTAACAGGGAAAACAAGCCCTTTACCCAACCCTCTCCAAGCACTGCACTGCAGCTGCAGTACAATTACATTATGTAACTGAGACTGGTAAAAAGCAGTTAACACTGGAAAAGAATCTTCTGAATAATAACACAGACATAACAACATCATGCTGACAGATCCTGATTGACAGAAAGAGACATTAAAAGAAAACATAAAAGCTAGTGAAAATGACAGTTGCAATAATACGGTAAAGTTCACCTTCTGGCCTTTTACATTTTAGAGATACAAAATTCTGTGACTTTTTAACATATATTTATATACGTATTTTAGATTTGGAACATGTAATCTAATTAACAGCTTACCCTCAAAGGAACTCACTTAACATTTGTATTAAAGATTTTCACTCCATTTTCACCTGCTTTTTTGGCATATCAAAGATGACCAGGGGAATTACAGAGCAGTCAGCCTCACCTCTGTGCCCGGCAAAATCTTGGAGCAGATTCTCCTGGAAGACATGCTAAGGCACATGAGAAACAACAAGATGCTTGGTGACAGCCAGCATGGCTTCATTAAGGGGAAGTCCTTCCTGACCAATTTGGTGGCCTTCTATGGTGGGGCTACAGAACTGATGAACGGGGGTAGAGCAGTTCATGTCACCTACCTGGACTTGTGCAAAGTGTTTGACAGTGTCCCACATGACATAGAATAATAGAATCATAGAATTGTTAGGGTTGGAAAGGACTTTAAGATCATCCAGTTCCAACCCCTTTGCCATGGGCAGGGGCACCTCCCAATAAACCATGTCAACCAAGGCTCTGTCCAACCTGGCCTTAACAATCACCAGCGAAGGAGCATTCACAACTTCCCCAGGCAGCCCATTCCAGTGCCTCATCACCCTCACAGTAAAGAATTTATTCCTCATATCCGATCTAAACTTCCCCTGTTTAAGTTTGAACCCATTACCCTTTGTCCTATCACTACAGTCCCTAATGAAATGTCCCTCCCCAGCATCCCTATATGCCCCCTTCAGATACTGGAAGGCTGCTATGAGGTTTAAATTGGAGAGACATCAATTTGATAGGTGGACCACTCAGTGGATAAAGAACTGGCTGAATGGCCACACACAAAGAGTTGTGCTCAATGGATCAATATCCAGCTGGAGACCAGTAACGAGTGGTGTCCCTCAGGGATCAGTGTTTGGACTGGTCCTGTTCAAAATCTTTGTCAGTGACATGGGCAGCCAGATTTAGTGCACCCTCAGCAAGTTTGCCAATGACACCAAGCTCTGTGGTTCGGTTGATACACTGGAGGGAAGGAATACCATCCAGAGGGACCTTGACACGCTTGTGAGGTGGGCTGATGCCAACCTGGTGGAGTTTAACCATGCTGAGTGCAAGGTCCTACACCTGGGTTGGAGCAATCCCGGGCACAGCTACAGGTTGGGCAGAGAAGAGATTCAGAGCAGCCCTGTGCAGAAGGACTTGGGGGTGTTGGTCGATGAGAAAATGGATATGAGCTGGCTTCAGTGTGCACTCGCAGCCCAGAAATCCAACTGTATCCTGGGCTGTATCAAAAGGAGTGTGACCAGCAGGTCGAGGGAGGTGATCTTGCCCCTCTACTCTGTTCTCGTGAGACCTCACTTGGAGTATTGTGTGCAGTTCTGGTGTCCTCAACATCAAAAGGACATGGAACTGTTGGAACAAGCCCAGAGGAGGCCACGAGGATAATCAAGGGACTGGAGCACCTCCAATATGAAGACAGGATGAGAAAGTTGGGTCTGTTGAGCCTGGAGAAGAGAAGGGTGCATGGAGACCTCATAGCAGCCTTCCAATATCTGAAGGGAGCCTATAGGGATGCTGTGGAGGGACTCTTCGTTAAGGACTGTGGTGATAGGTGTGGCGGGATCTCGGGCAACACGCAATGATTAATGTATTCTGAGTGTTGACAATTTATTGCAGCATAAGTACACTTTATATAGACAGTGCTCAAGAACCTCGAATATTCAGCAGTATCTGATTGGTTAATATCCCTTAGCTACATGTTAGTAACAATTTAATGATTAGTTAACCATTACGACATATGTTCCAAGCTTGTTTCAAGTTTGCAGTTATGTTTCAGGGTTACGGTTGTCAGTTCCTTCTTGTAGATCTTCCTCAGCAACTTTCTGTGCCAACTTGCTCAGACCTTCTGCACGTATGCGTCCTTTAGTAACCTCAAGGCAAGGGCACAAAACCTTTGGTTCACTACTCCAGGATTGTCAAGTAGCTGTTCGGATAACTGTCTGGATTGCTCACATGCCCGTATTCATCCAGGTACATTTCCACAATAGGACGAGGGAAAACGGGTTCAACCTTAAACACGAGAAGTTTAGATTGGATATGAGGAAGAAATTCTTTACTGTAAGGGTGGTGAGGCACTGGAATGGGTTGCCCAGGGA
>JAOEHY010030950.1:0-10353 GCA_025447955.1 Psilopsiagon aurifrons
GCTCCGTTGCAAGCAGCAGATGCCCAGGGATGGATGCGCTACCCCTGAGTGTTACATTCCCACATGGTTCCCAAGCAGGGGGCATCTTCTCCTTGGGAACTCATTGAACATGTCCCAGGATGTATTTATTCCCCCCTCCCTCCTCTGTGTTGTGGATTGGCATGTAAATGTTAACTTATGACATTAAGCCCCCTGGCAAGTGGGTTTGGAAGGTGGAAGAGCATAAGAATCAGTGGAGGCTATTCTGCTGGTGGCCCAGGCTCCCAGAGTAATGCTTTACTGAGGGATAACTGCAAAGGTATAATTATAGCGGTGCAACAATTAGCTAGGCTGGTGTGGAGGTATTTCCAAATCACAGGCAATGAAAAGCTTGCTCTTTGATAATCACTACATACAAATCTCAACTCTGACGTATCAGAGGGGACCTGATCAGTCAAATACATCCCAAACCCCTTATTGTTTCTCAGACAAAGGAGAAATTAAATGATGATGTCCCACCAGTGAGGAAGGCATTTTTCCTTCAGCAAGGGACTTCTCAATTAAGCTACTCGCATGTTAAGTGCTGGAATGATCTGACGTTTAGGACTGCAGGGAGCATTTCCAAGGGAGTGCTGTTGGTTTAGTTAAACCATGATGAAACCTATCCTAGCAAAGCTCAGGTAGTAGGGAGACTTCCTGTGGCCTAGTTTCTATTTGATAATAGTCGGTAAAAGTTCCCCTAAAGCCCAGAATAAGGGCACCAATTTGTTTGACACACAATCCGCAGTCAATTTTATCCAAGTTAAATCATTTCCCTCCTCTCCGCTGTCTCTATCCCCATCCCTAGTTCATCTTCTAAGGGTGTTTCTTTAGAAGACTGACAATTCCAAGCTCAAATCCTTCTTTTTAGGGTTTGTGCGGTGTGAGCCAGCAGCAGTCCCTAGGGATTCATAATCATAACCTGCCCTTGGCTGTGGTTTCTATTCCAGCTCAGTTGGCTCTTCCCGTTGATCCCTCAGTGAAGTGTCTGTGTGGTGGTCCCTGTCATGGTTGGAAAGTCAAATGTCTCCTGCTTTTCTTGCAGGGTGTGCCGCACAAACACACTTATGCATGTTGAGAATCTTGGCCCACGGGGTAGATTTAATACTTCTCTGCTCCCCAGTAAATACCCAGTAAGGAGGAGAAAGTGTAAAAGGGAAGGAAGGAAGAAAGCAAAACCATGCTGCCTTTATCATAGCTCATATTTCTTAATTTACTTCACAAAATACAATATCCGAAGGTTCCAGCTGCCAACTTTTCCTCTTTGATAGCCTCATAAATCCTTTAAATTAAAATTCAGCATTTTCCCCTCAACTGAAGGTAAAACATATTGATTTAGTAGAGAAGACGAAGCTGAAGGTATATTTGTATGTAAGTCTGAGCGTTGCTTAAAAGCATATGGGGAATGGCCATTAAATGAAATAGTTTTGCATTCACCCTTCCTGTTTCTTGGCAATTCACTGCTCAGTGGTAACACTGAGCTCTCCAGGTGGAAAACTAGAATGCTGCATGGAAAATCATAGCTTCAAGTATGGGCAATTGCAGAGGTATACATGAAATAAATAGCTTTGTAAGCAGTATTTGAGACTATCACCATTTCTCATGCACAGTAGCACAAGGCCTTTTATCAAGCCTTTTACTTAGGCTTGTAAGGTTAAATTTATCTTTGGGAGGGGGAAAAAAGCCTTTCCGCAAGACCTGCAAAGTGCCTAGTTAAGAGGGCATGGGGAATCTAGGTATGATTTCTGTGATGATAAGAGATGATAAATGTGGTGGGCTCGCATGCTGGGTGCTCTCTGGGTTCAAACACCCCTGTGCATAGCGCAAGTGTTGTGCAGGTAGCTGGGAGGAATCAGCCTCTTGAGTGCAGGGATAGATGATGCTTAAATTGATGCTTCAAGCTACCGAAACAGTCAGTGCCAAATGTGCTGCTGTCATAGGAGGGGTTTTCCATATGTGCATTTATTTCCCTGGGCTTTTCCAGCTGTGGAGAGCTATTGGGCTCTTGCAGAAGGACTTGCACAGTGCTGGCAAGACATGACCACCAAACACCTTTGTTTACTAGAAGGAGAGGTAAAGACACTGCCTGTCTTTGGGGTTCATCTTGGTTTTGGGGGGAGTGATTTATGGCTTTCAGCTCATCACCACGCATTCATTGAATCATAGAGTAGTTAGGGTTGGAAGGACCTTAAGATCATCCAGTTCCAACCCCCGTGCCATGGGCAGGGACGCTTTCCACTAAACCATGTCACCCAAGGCTCCGTCCAACCTGGCCTTGAACACCACCAGAGATGGAGCATTCACAGCTTCCTTAGGCAACCCCTTATTGCTTCCTTGGCTCCATACAATAATGTAAGGATACCTCCTCTGTCAAAACCTGACATACTGGAAAAGCAGTCATTGCTTTAGTTCCTTTCTTCATTTCTCTGGGCTGGTTTCAGCTAGGCACTTGTCTGCTGGTCAGATCCAGGTCTGGAAGGGAAACAAGAATTCACATCTCCTGTGGTGCTGGCAGGGAGAGAGCCCTGGAAGCTCCCACTGAGCCCGGAGTCTCCAGTGTCCCTGCCTGCACCCTGTCCTCCCCTCCACCAAAAGGAAAGGCTCCTTCCTCTGCCCACAGCCAGTTCTTCATTGGAATTTCTAATGGGAATTGGAGTGGCACAAGCAAAGAAAATCACAGTTTGTTTTAATCTGATCCAGCCCTAGCACTCCCGTGCCTGTTAAGATGAGCGGATGTTTGCATTCACACCCATAAATAGTCCTGTTGAATTCATAGGGACTGAGTGTATGTGCTGGGGAAGTACAGAGAGGGGCTCTGAAGGGTCAGGGCTGTTGCAAATAGGGCTTGCGAACCGTGTCAAAATCTCCTTCTGATTCAATGCGCTCTTACCTTTCTTTGCCTTGATTTGTAGTGAAGGGGATGGTGATGGTGTAACTAAAAAATGTAATGAAAAATGCATTTATGTTTCATTTTTAGATCTTTTCTCCCACTTTTCCGCTCACTTCATCATTATTTAAGGAATATAGTCTGTGTATAGATATACGGATGTATATACGTATTCAGATCTGTGCATATACATATGTATGTGCATATACACGTATCTCTCTCCCACCCCTGAGCTAACTGAAAACTACATTGTCCTCCAAGTTCAAAATGCCGTGCCTCTTTTCCCAGTGGATTTGGCATTCCTCTCGGAGCCAGCAGGATGTGTCAGGCAGAGAGCCACAAATAATACAAAAAGCAAAGCCAGGACTATGACTTTGTTTTGGGGCCTTGCTTGTAGATCATTGCCATGGAGCAGGCTTCAACACAAAGATGTGATGGACTGGGGCTGGGATTGAGAGGTGGTGGTTGGAGCCAAGCTCTTGGTTTGATTGTTCCAATATTCCAGTGTTTGCTCTTCACCTGCCTGTGCTGCCAGGTTGAAAGCAGGTTTGTTACCTCCCTTCCAGAGTGATTAGAAGCCAGCTTTCCTAGAAACCTTCTGGGAATGGATTTGATTGGGCTCTAAACAATGAAATGGCAACTTCATAGACTGTTATGCATATGTGACTTTCTTTTTTCCTCTTTTATACCTTGTCAGCAGCTTGCAACTATGGTAACAACCCAGAGATGAAACAGAAACTTGATTAAATCAATGCTTCAGACAAGTACCTAACGTACACTCTGTTGCTTCACCCTCCAAACAGAAAAGCTGCTGAGAAGTGAGATTGAGCTTGACTGTAGTGTGTGTGTGTGGGGGGGTTATCCCTGGCAGATCCTTTGGGATCACTTTTTTTCTCCCAGCTCTTGCTTTTTCATTTTCCCCCCCTTTTTAACAAAAGCGGGCCTGTCATTTCAGTGGCGATGCTATGCACGTGTTCAAAGTCATAGGGCAGAGAAGTGAAACGAAATACTAGCTGGTTTTGGTTTATTACTTAGAAAACGAGATGGTCCTAAAAGCCATTTAAGCACAGTGGGTTTGCAAACTGTACCTGTGTGATGAGAAGGATACAGGACTCCCTCTCAAGTCCTTCTCCAGGGACTTGTATGTTGTGAAGCAACTGAGAAGCCACATCTTCCCTTTATACAGTATTTCCCAAGTGTGTTTGCACAAGGGTCACAAAGTGCTTTGAAAGCACTCATTCAGCCCCAAATTAACGTGTTGGAGAGGGTGATAGTTATTTAGAGGTGGAGGCTGTATAGCCCCCTTCCTCCTGGCTGCAGTGCATAGGTGCTGTCCCTCCAGCTGCAGCTCCCGGGATGCTCCAGGGATGATGTTGTTCCAGCTTCACCCCGTGACTCAGCCGTTGAAGTGGGAATTGCATTCAGCTCTCTGCTTCCCATCCCAATGGCATGCGTAAACAATTACTGTCATCTTAGACCTCCCTTTTAATTTGTAAAGGCCCACTTTTAGTGAGGCTTGAGTTTCCCAGGCTGACAGGCGGATAAATGCAAGGAGAATCAGCAGGGATGAGGACGGGAGCCCGGTGCAGCGTTCCTCGCGTGCTGGGAGGAGAGGGATAAATCCAGCCAGCAAACAGCCCTCCATACTCAGCCTGCGTGCTGGTGCAGAAGGAATGCAGAATGCGGCCTGCAGGACTTGACAAAGCAAGGCACCAGAGTTTGTGAACCCTTAAAGTGAACCCCTGGGGGGTGTGTGTGTGGTGTGTGTGTTGTTTGTTTTTCAGCAAACAAACTGATTTTTACTCTATTTAATTCTTTTCAGGGAGAAATTTGGGCTGACAAGGGTATGTAACTGCAAGGAGCCTTAGCAACCCCAGGAATAAAGAGTCTAGGATGAATGTGATTCCTGCTCTGTTTCTGCCAGGAGACTAAATAAGAAATGCTGAGAACCAGACTTCTCACTAGCTAGAAGCAGACAGGATTGGGGCCCCAGATTAAAAGCACATTCTTAAATCATGTTAATGGCCTTGGGATGCGGTTCCTCATTCAAGCTCCATTGTCAGCCATGGGAAGGCTTCTTCTCTGGGTTGGGCAGGAGAGAGTTTGTTCCTGTTTGGTTGAACCAGCTGGTTCTACCAAAATCACAGCCAGTTCCTATAACTGCCCTGTTTAAAACACTGCTGTTGGCAGGTTTCAGTCCTGGTTTCTCCTGTGCCTTTTCCCAGGAGCAAACTCAGCTCTTGGGCTTTTCCTGCCTTTTCAGCCCCTGATGGGGAAAGCCCCATCCCTTGTGGGGGTGGATGGAGAGGAAGCCTTTGCCAGCCCCATTGCTGATCCCACTGTGTTGGCCTGCAGCTCTTAGGGTGAGGTGGATGGGAGCCTCAGTCTCTGTATGGTTGGGTGATGCTGAACTGCAAGTTGTTACAAAATTGGAGTTACAGAATGGTTCGGGTCAGAAAGGACCTTCAAAGATCACTTAGCCCAAACCAGGGACACCTTCCATTAGGCCAGGTTGCTTAAAGCCCCTTCCAGCCTGGCCCTGAACACTTCCAGGGATGTGGCATTCAGCTTCTCTGGGCAGCCTGGTCCAGTGTCTCACCTTCCTCAGAGTAATGCATTTCCTCCTTATATCTAATCTAATAAATCTACTTTAGTTTAAAACCATTACCCCTGTCCTATCAGTACAGACTCTGTTAAAAAGTCTCTCTCCATCATCCATTACAGTTAGATAGTCATGATTCTGGCAGTGCTGTTCCTGTGGTATCCATTAGCCTCAGCTGATGTGATCTCCTTGGCAGAGGCTGGCATAAGGTTAAATCTCTGATCTTTTATACATTTCTATTCTTATGAAACATGGTTTTCAAAGTCTCAGTAGATGCATTTGGGCTGTTTCTTTAAATAACCATGGATGATAAAACCTTATCAGTGGTCAGGCCATCTGTTCCCCTTGCCTTGTCAGGGGTGTAGAAGTGCAACTTCTCTCCATTGCATCCCTTCATCCCTCCAGCCTTCCTGGGGTCTCCAGCTCAGGCACCAGGGACTGTCATACCCATTGTCAAACCTCTTCCAGCATGATTTTCCAGCGATTTGTGTGCCCGAAGTCCAAGTCTCCTTAGAGGAAAGGTCGCTCTGTGCAGCTGGCTGATGTGCCAGAAGCTCTTCGTTCCTTTGAATTTCTCTGTCGCTTGGCCCTGCTCACGTGTGTTTGCTTGGCCCAGACCAGGGGGACCAGTTAACCTTAATCAAGAAAGGCAAATGAAAGGCTGTGAAATAATCTTGTTGAAGTGTTTAGGTTTAAAGATCTGACATTAGGGAGGGTAAATGTCACATTGAGTTTAAACAACAGAATAACACTTGAAGGGCCCAAATTTTTCTCAGGTGTATATAGCTACAAACCCACTTACTTCCCACAAGGAATTTGGCTGTGTTTCTAAGCAAGCCTTGCATTCCTAATTGGAATCATGGGGCTGCTGAAGTTCATGACTAACCTGTGGTGATCCAGCCCCTCTGGCACAGGGGCTCTCCACAGCACACCGAGAGGATGCTCTCTCATGTCTTCTTCATGGCTTTTATTCCTCTTCTTTATCCTGTGATCTTCCTTTTATCTGGATATCCCTTGTATGTTCCCTGCTGTTTCCACCTTGCTTTCGGTGTTGACTGGGTCCTTGTCCAGTGTATTTGCCGTTAACCCCACCAGCTGGGATCCCCCTGCATGCTCCAGGATCTCCATTTTCACTTCTTACCAGCACTCACCCTTTGAGGACAAGCAGGGATGAGCTGCAAATTGAAAACCCCCGATTTAATCTATTTGTGTCTCTTCTGAAGGGCTTTTCGTTCCCATGCAGATGCTGTGCTCAGGAAACAATGTTTAATCATCTCTTGATTGAAGAGAAACCCAGCAAATATGCTCACGTTGGAGTTTTATTCAGAAGCTGTTAGACAATTGATCAAATGATGAGAAACCTTATTTGGCTCAGTGGGAGCATGGTCTTCAGTTGGGAACTTATTTATGAGGTCCTGTAATGAAGATAGATGATGCTTCTGGAACCTGGAATAGGGAAAACAGGGCTTGTAATTAAGAACGCAGGAAGGTAGTGGTTGTGTTGTTAAGTAGAAGCCCCAGGAAAGCACCTGGAAAAATATCAGGACCCCCTTCAGGTCTGCGTGCTTGAGCTGTTTCCAACCACTTTCAACCCAAAGTGTTCCATGTAGCCATACCCACCAGGAGTCTGCAGAATGGGTTGCCCAGGGAAGCTGTGAATGCTCCATCCCTGCTGGTGTTCAAGACCAGGTTGGAGAGAGCCTCGGGTGGCATGGTTTAGTGTGAGGTGTCCCTGCCCGTGGCAGAGGGGTTGGAACTGGATGAGCTTAAGGTCCTTTCCAACCCTGACTATTCTATGATTCTATGATTCTAAGGCAGCTGTTGTTGTAGCTCTGTGGAGAGTGAGTGGCAAGGGCAGCATGGAAGGAACATTAATTAAAGAGTGCTCATAAAGTAATTGGCATTAAAAATCACTGGAGCTGCCTTGCTGAAGAGTTGTAATTATTGCAGAACGCGGTTGCTGGAGGCGATACACAAAATATGTTGTCAGAGAGTGCAGGCACACTGCAGAGAGGCACGTGGATGGTTTGCCTGGTGGGATGGAGAGGAGAGAACACCCCGTGTGCCCCTGGGGTGGCTGCTACTGCTTCCCAGCTCATTGGGCTGCTCCTGAGGCCACAGGAGCAAAGTGATGTCCCTCATGGACAAGTTCTTATGAGCAGAGAGCTGCTGCTGCTCCTGGGGCTTTCCTTTGGGAGTTACTGAATCCGCCCCAGGGCTTCCTGTGGTTGGTGAATGTTGATGAATGGGAGAAAATTCAGGAGATCTTGTGAAGGGGGCATTGGGGAAAGCTCAGGAGGGTTTGGTTGTGAGAGCCTGACAAAGTGCTGGTAGGGAATGGATGGAAGGTGCACATGTGTTGGAAAAATATGAGTATTGCTGGTAAAGTGGGTGTCTGTGTGTGTAGGTCACAAGGATGAACTGAAGATGCAGCAGGATGGTGCGTGAGTAAGTGCATGATGGTGCATCAGATAAAACAATAACCTTGCCTGAAACATTGGGGCTGGATGTGGTCCCAGCTGCACCTCATTCAGGTCTAATGTGCATTTACTTTTAGGGCCAGGAGGTTTGTTTTTCCAAGGGTTATGTTTTATGTTGGGAATCCCTGAAGCGTTCAGGGATGGCTTAATTTTTCCCCACACCAATAAAACAGTATTGGATTCTCCATCATCTGAAGTCAAGCTGATGGGCAGATCTGGCCAGTGCTTGTAGCCTTGTGGTAGGTCTCTTCTGCAGGATACTGAGAGAGATGGTTCCTCTCTGACTGTCTCTGGCACGAAATAGAGAATTTGGTTTGCATAAAGGGAAGACCACCATTGTAACAGTGGGCTGGTTCTGGTTAGCTTGCCAGTGGCTCCCCAGCTCTTATTTTCTCCACGTCCGCTTCCAGAATGAGGTGTTATTAGAGAATGACAGCGCACGACAGCACAAATCGGGCATCAGCATTCCCAAATTAGGCTCTGCAAGCTTGTGATTTGGGGTGATATAACAGCAGTGTGCTATCCTCCGGGAGCAGCGCTCGCCTCACATGTGCCGGATTCCCACTCCTGGATTATCTTTCAGGGCTTTCCCTACCGCAGCTCCCCATCCTCCGTCCCTTCTCCAGGCAATTACTCAGCTGTTTCTCAGCTGTTCCTTGTAGCGTGCTGCTGTCAGGGATGAGAAGGCAGTGCTGCTGCTCCATGGGGAGAGGTATTACTTCTATTTATTTCCCCCTTTTTTATGGCTGGTGGGACAGCTGAGGGTCAGGGACAGCCAAGTGCCGCGCGTAGCAGTGCCCGGGTCCGGAGGGAGCAGTGAATCGAATGGCTCTTGATGGTTATTTATGTTTCTTGAGCCTGGTGTTGCTCATGTTCGTAGGAGACTGATTCCTGAGCTTTGCAAAAGGAGGCTCTTTGGAGATGTGCAATTAGGATGGTCCAGTAAAATAAACCTGATCTCCTTAGGCTCAAGTCCTAGCGAATGCCCATGTTGTTGGTTTTCATGCCATGTTCAACCCGAGGCTGATGAATGAGGACCTGCTTCTCTTCCTCACCCCCTTTAATCTACAGGAAGCCCATTTGCAGTTACTGTTAGATTTGGTTTCAACTTGCTTTTCTCCCCATATCTGAGGGCATCCAGCTCTCAGCTGCACACGCTAACAGCCTTCTGTTATTGCTGCTTATCAGACCATGCCCCCGCGGCTCCCCAGGTCGATGTTTGTCTTTTCCTGATGGAGACACAAATGTGTGTTTCTCCAAAAGAGAGAAACACAGATTATATTGGCCACAAGGTTTTCTGCAGCTTACAACCTCTTTATCCTCTCTGAGGGAAAAATGAGGATAAAGCTGCAGCACAAGAGGGATGCTCCACTGGGCTCTGCCTTTGGAAGGAAATAGTGCCACTTGGGGACATTTCTGCAATGCATGCTTTGCAGGTTGGTCTTAGTTTGATTTTTGACGAAGCAAAGGCTTATTTAAGTAGAAGAAGAAAAGCAGCAGCAATAATCATTGTCATCTGTCTGTGTATGAGGTTTTAATTAAATACCTATCATTCCTATTAGTTGCCTTTACTATCTCTTGTTAGTTCATTTGTCTTCAGAGTCTGCTATCAGCCCTTACAGGCACTGAAGGTGTTCTCCTGTGTTTCCAGAGCTTGGGCAAGATTCAAGCAAAAGCTTCTCTGTCCCCTTTGCATCTTCCAAACCCAGTGCAAAGCCCTTTGCTTCTTGCCCTGCAGCTTTGCACATCATTTCATGGGTGCCCCCAAGGAGTTCAGCCTGGCCATGGCATGGGCAGGGGATGATGGGCTACAAGGAGACCTGGGAGCATGGAGGAGCTGCTGGGCAGGATCTGCCATGGATCTGCATCCATCTCCTCATGTTTTGAGTTTGCCTTTCTGCTCCTGTGCCCTTTGGGAAGGGCGGTTTCTGTGTCTTCAAGGCATGAGCTCCTCCTTTGTGCCTTTTGCATCCCCTTTCCTAAATGCCATTGAGTTGTGGACCCTCAGAAGCAGGACCCTACAGCTCCATGCACTTATGTCCATCTCAAGGCAAGGAATGGGGGATTAGTAGCCCAAATCTGAGCCTAACCAATGTTACCATAGTCATCTAATACCTTAGAGCAGCTGCGTGACGTCAGGAAACAGCTGGAAAGTAATGTGTTGTTAATTTTCTGCTGTTTCCTAATCTTGATCCATCCTTTTCAGTGCTCCTCCTGACCTCAGAGTTATGCTCATTCATTCATTCCTCATGTGGTGTGACTGATGGCAGCTCCCCACCACTGCCCATGTTTCTCCCAGGCTTGGTGGGAGACATTTCAGCACTGAATTGTTCCCCAATGCGCCCGTTGAGTTTCTCTGAAGGAAA
>JAOEHY010030951.1:0-18246 GCA_025447955.1 Psilopsiagon aurifrons
TGACAGCCAGCATGGCTTCACTAAGGGGAAATCCTGCCTGACCAATTTGGTGGCCTTCTAGGATGGGGCTATGGAACTGATAAATAGGGGTAGAGCAGTTGATGTCATCTACCTGGACTTGTGCAAAGCGTTTGACACTGTCCCATATGGCATCCTTGTCTCTAAGTTGAAGAGACATCAATCTGATAGATGGACCACTCGGTGGATAAAGAGCTGGCTGGATGGCTGCACTCAAAGAGTTGTGCTCAATGGCTCAGTGTCCAGCTGGAGGGCAGTAACGAGTGGTGTTCCTCAGGGATTGGTGTTGGGACCGGTCTTGTTCAACATCTTTGTGGGTGACATGGACAGTGGGATTGAGTGTGCCCTCAGCAATTTTGCCAATGACACCAAACTGGGGGGTTCAGTTGATATGCTGAAGGGAAGGAATGCCATCCAAAGGGACCTTGGCATGCTTGTGAAGGTGGGCTGATGCCAACCTGATGAAGTTTAACCATGCCAAGTGCAAGGTCCTACACCTGGGTTGGAGCAATCCCAGGAGCAGCTACAGGTTGGGCAGAGAAGAGATTCAGAGCAGCCCTGAGGAGAAGGACTTGGGGGTGTTGGTCGATGAGAAAATGAACATGAGCTGGTTTCAGTGTGCGCTTACAGCCCAGAAAGCCAACTGTATCCTGGGCTGCATCAAAGGAGCATGGCCAACAGGTCGAGGGAGGTGGTTGGAACTAGATGACCTTAAGTTCCTTTCCAACCCTAACTATTGCATGATTCTATGATTCTATGAATGAAGAATTCCCCCTCCCTCTTCCTTACTGTATTTCTGAAGCCTGCGTTGTGCTGTTCAAAGTACTTTACAGTTGTGGTTGGTTGTTATCTCCAAGAATTGCTGATCTGACCAACCCTCTGAGGATCCTTTTCTTTGAACATGGCAAAGAGAGAGCTCTATCCAGAAGCAGTGACGTGGTGTTAGTGATGGCTCATGGAACCCATCACCCAACCGTGTCAGTTGCTGAATAAATCAAGATGAGTAACAACAAACACATGGCCAGTTTATGCAGAAATCTTATTCTGTAATAAGTATTGAGGACCCTGGAAGATGGGACTTGCAGCTAGAATATCTTCTTTCCAATATCATTTCATCCTAGTGGGATAATTCTGCAGCTGTAGGTGCGTGCTCTGTATATAAGCATGTACATCCTGGTCTAAAGGATTTCATGCGTTCTCTTTCTTCAGTGATGAAGGCAATGGTATACATTTGGGGTAAGAAAGTGAACAATCAGTTCACCGCTTTTGGTTTTGGGTCAAGCAAGTTTTCCCCAGTAGGAGAATTAAGAGACTTTTTTCCTTATAGATATTTCATTTTAAATTCTCTTCTATTTGATTTAAACTTGTTTCACTCACCAAAGGGGAAATGTTTTTCTGGTCTTTTCATATGAAATCAAGCTGAAAGATTTTTTCTGTCGATGCTTTGACAGTTTTCTGAAGCATCTACCTTAGCTTTGATCTCTTCTCCCCATTAATTTTTAACACTTGTTAAAGGATTTGTTCTATTTGTGAGTTGTGAGAGGGTGTCTTAATTTATAGACATCTCAAGTATCTCTTGGTGTAATTTCAAAGTGTAAATTTTTCCCCTTCAAGAACTTAATTCAAGTCCTCAGGTACCAGACTCTGCATAGCTACTTTGGATCTTAAGAAACTCTTTTGGTATGCACCTGGGAAAACTTCTGGCCATATTAGTTATGAAGTTTAGAGCTGATTTCTCACCAAGAACTTCAAACCTGAAAGAGTCCTCTTTCAACTACAGCAAAAAAATCTTGGTTTTCATTAGAGGAGCAAAACCCCCACATCTATGTATCAAGAACCAGGATTGCAAGAAATAGCAAAGTTATCCACATTCAAATACATAAATTAGTAATTTTTATCCAGGAAATAGACAAAAATACAACTTTCCTTTTAGAAAACAGCAGCGTTTTCCACCAACCTCTGACTTTTTGTGTGTTTCTCCACGACTTAACTGGTTTTCCACTTTGAGAGCATAAAACATTGCCTGGGATGCTAGTTTTAAACATGAAAATTAAATGAATCCAGAGTCCAGGCTTGACTGTGTTGTACAGGAGAGATTAGCAAAATTAGTAGCAGCATTCCTTAGGAGAGTTCTGAGTTTATTTTTCTCTATTTCTGTACATAAAATAACCAGTTATCTGTCTCCTGTTCCTACTCTTCAGTAAAGATTAAAAATGTGGGGGGTTTTGTTGTTTTAAGTATTTTTCCTGTTTTTCAGCTGAAAAACTGCAAATCACAGGACAAGATTCAGGTGTTTTTAACCATTTTAACTGCAATAAAACCAAGACAGGGATAAAGAGGTGAATGGGATGCAGTTTCAGGTTTCTCTCTGAAGGGAAGTCTGCTGTATTTTAGTACCAAATCAACCTATTTTTGCTGGAGAAAATACTTTTTGACTTGTGTGTTGGACAAAACATCTCCTAAACTTCATCAGCTCAATGAAAAGCCATGCTGCTGCTGCAATATCTTTTTGTAAAGCAGTGAGGATAAAATACAGAGGTTAAGAGATGACCATGCATCACATCCCATGGGAGGAGGATCAGAGCCTGTCTGATAGGATCTGGACTGATTCTGTGCAGCCAACATCCCCCTGCAACCCAGTAGCCTCTTTCAAAGGGGAATCTGGTATTTATGGGTAACCTTTGACATGAGGTGTGTTGCCCGGGCAGTGTCTATAGGTTAAAACAGCAGGAGCAGACTCTATCACCCTGACACATGCTACCTAATAAATGGCAGATCAGAGATGGGCTTCAAAGATGCTTTTCAGCTGTAAAATTCACATCAAGACTTCACCCACTCCCCTTCTTTCTTCGGCCCTCCCTTCCATTTTCTTTTCTCTCCCCCTCCTCTGCCCCCATGCCTGTGATATTTTATATCAAAGAACCTTGGTTGTAATGAAACTTTCCTTCACACCCTCATCCTTTGCTTTTTACTCCCAAACTCAGGACATCGAATGTCCACGCTCTGCTCTAGGAACAAAGCACTTGCTGGTGTTTTGTTGCTAGAGCATCACAAATGCACAATTCACCCATCCAGTGCTTTGCTTGCTTTGGTCCAGCTCCAGAGACAGACCTATCCGGTCTGTCCATGTGTTCTGATATGTGCTATAAAGGTGAAAAGAAAGAGCTTTAAATATCCCAGTGTATTGCCTCAGCTCTTTCCCTTGTTTGGCATGTTGGATCCTTCTTTTTTGGGCAGAAATACTCTATCAGCATCTATTCAAAAAAGGTTGTACTGGAATCTAGCTGCATTGCTCCCTGTGCTAATCTGGGTTGCAAATTAAATCCTCTGGAAGATGCTACAAATTTTAATGCAAATACTGATGCAATATACTTGCCATTGCTTCCACAGACAGCTCTCTTTTCTGTTCATCAGAGAGAGGCGCAGGAGACTCTGGATATAAAGAAACTTCCCATGTGTTTCATTGAATTTGCCCCCTTCCTTCCTTCCTCAGTCATGTTCTGGAAGTCTGTGTTGGATACTCTTTTGTGGCACAAGGTTTTTCTTGCGTGCACTTCTTAGCTTGAACCCCCAAGCACAATCCCCTCCAATCTACCATTTAGCTACAAAAGCATTCTGTCTCTTCCCTCTTCCACTCAAAGCTTTGTGCATTTCCGCTTTTGCTTTCTTGTCTTGTAAGTCCTTTCTAAAGCTTCTGTCATCTCTGTTCTTCTGCTGTACATGACAAATCTCTATTGCTTCATAGGGTGGGGGAAGAAAACATAATGGCTACTTTTCCCACATACAGATCCTTCAAAAACTGCTTGATGTTGGTCTGGTGTTAAAGGACAGGTTGGACAGACTTCAGTGACATGGTTTAGTGTGAGGTGTCCCTGCCCATGGCAGGGGGGTTGGAACTAGATCTTAGGTCCTTTCCAACCCTTACTATTCTATGATTCCATGGCCTCAGTGCAGCCATGGAAGTTAAGTCACTGTTAATCTGAGTTTAAAATTACACAAATTGTGTTTAAAAATACACAATAAAAGTATATTAAGACTGAGGTAGACACATTTCATAAAACTACAGTTTTCCTAGAAAGAAAATCTATCATGCATCGATATATTTATTTTCTTCAATGGATCCATTTCCCAAATCTTCACATTCAAAAGCATGAAACCTTTTGTTCTCATACCCAGCACAGTAATGCTCCTAGGAAATCCCAATGATTAGACACTGTTGCAGTGAGAGCATGTATACTTATTGACATTTGTTAATTAAATTTGTTCAAACAAGCAGGGTATACCCTGAAGAAGGTGCAGAGTAAATGTGGGCTTGAGAAGGAGGAAGCGTTGGGAGGGAATAATAGTGAGAAATATGGTAATTATTTGTTTCTTGTGATCTATTTAAAAGGCAACTAAAAAAAAAAAAAAAATTGCAGAAGGCTTTGAAATGCAAAATGTCCTTTTATCAATGGCTTAAGATCTACCCTGAACAAGCAGCAGAATCCCAGCCTTGTGTATCCTGAAAAGTTAAAATCACGGGATATCTGAGTTTCAGCATGGGTACAGAGTAAGAAATACATTGGCAAAAGCAAGCTGAATCAGTTTATATCTTCTTTCACAATGAGCACCTCTAGGAAAGTGCTTGTTTCTTGTGATGTAATTATTGATCAGCAATTTCATATTGAAACAGTTTATAGTAAAGCTGTAAAAATCAAAACTTGTTTTTCTTCCCTGTTCAAGAAAGGGACAATTTTCATTGCCTTTTGTGCCTTTAAATGTCACCTTTTAAAAAAATGAAAAGCAGTGAAATGTCCCTTTTCAGTGTTTCCATAAAAGATGAAAAATTCTTTCTTGGGTATGACACTCAGCTGAGCAATATGCAATAGCACGTGCAGGTGCACAGTCCTCCTCTGTCTTACTTTTAAGTTTTTTATCTTTTCCTCTTTTTCTCTCCTTTTGCTCTTCTTACTTTGATAAGGACCCCTGAGTCACCCGAAATAGCTGCTCTGGCCTCCCTTTATAGACAGCACACACAAACAGGCAGCTTTGGAGCATGGGTCAACCATTTCATGTGCCTTTTTAGGATGAAATTAATTTGAAGGCCTATTTCTAATTAAATGGGAAGTTAAATAACTGCCATTTACATGTGGGAGTAAGTGGTCTGATGGATATCATGCAAGTTGCTTTTATCTCCCTACCATCTAGTACATGTCCAATATAGTTCAAGATGCAATTTCTCCTGAACTAGGCACTGGTAGCTGGTGCTTTTTCAAGTCCCTTATTACCTCCTGTCAATATGGAGAGTCAATATCATTTATGTCCCAGAGCAGTATTTCCTGTGTGGGAAAATCTGTATCTGACTAAGCCTATGAAGCCTGCTGTCTCTGAACTAGGACAAAAGACATGTCAGTTTTAATACTAGCACATAGTTGGAATGTTCCCTACATCTCTGGTGCTGCCACATTTTACTCAGGTTCATGAAATTGCTGTCACACACTGTATAAATCTGCCTTTGCCCATTCTAGAGATGCAAAACACGTCAGATGGATTGTACCAAGAGTGAGAAGAATTTTTCTTGACAGACAACTGTGCTTCCTAATTTGGGGCTATTGAGGTTTCAAAGCACTGTTCAAAATGAGACAGTAAGAAACTAGGAGGGGTGGTTGATACCCCAGGAGGGTTGTGTTGCCTTTTGGAGGAAGCTCAACAGCTTGGAGGTATGGGCTGGCAGGAACATCAAAGCACTCATCTAAGTGAAATACAAAGTCTTAAACATGGAGGATAATTACCTCATGGGCCAGTAGTACGCCCCTGCAGCAAAACCAGGGCTACATTAGGTGGAGTAGCCAGCAGGTCAAGAGAGGTGTTCCTTTCCCTCTGCTCAGCATGGGGGAGACACGTCTGGAGGGTTATGCCCAGCTCTGAGCTCCCCAGTATGAGAAAGACATGGACATACTGGAGAGAGCCCAGCAAAGAACCATGAAGCTGATGAAGGGACTGGAGAACTTGTCAGATGAGAAGAGGCTGAGGGGGATGGATCTATTCAACCTGAAGAAGAGAAAGCTCTGGATAGCAGCTCTTATCAGTATGTTTAAATACCTGATGGGAGGGACTAAAGAAGAGGGACTCAGGCTCTTCTCCACAGTTCCCATTGACAGGACAAGGCAAAAGGCACAAGCTGAAATACAGGAAATTCTGTTTAGATATAAAACTTGCTTTGCTGTGGAGGTGGCTAAGCAGTGGCACAGGTTGTCCAGAGAGGTGGTGGAGTCTCTATTAGATATTCAAAACCCACCAGCAGATAGCCCTGAACAACCTGCTGTTGGTGACCCTGCTTTGAGCAGCAGGTTGAACAACATCATCTTCAGAGGTGCCTTCCCACCTCAGGCATCCTGTGACGTGATGAGCAAAACTCAAGGTGACACACTGAGGCCAGCCAAGCTTGTGCTTGCCATGCAGAGTGCAAGGCCTGCCTTTGGCAGCCTGCTGACAGCAGAAGCTGACACTACTTTGTTTTCAAGAGCTGGGGCTTGCACCAGCAGTCCTGCTGCTCTGCAATGTAGGACATGAAGTCAGGTGATTTGATTCCTTTTGGGCTTCCAGCTATGGGTGAAACTTTCCATGCATGTCAAACCTGTGCTCAGGATCAAGTTTTGCAGACTGCAGATGCCTTTGCTGCAGCAGAAGACTGAATAGAATCCTCTTTTCATTGAACTAAAAATAGCAGGTTTTGAGCATCCCTGTAGAAATATGTTTAATGCAACTATTGCCTAGAAGAAAACAATCCCACCATGTGGCAGAGGCTGATTTATACATTGCACGGAGCTCTGTGCTACCTGTAACTTACTTCATTGTTTTAACTCCTCTGCACCATACCTTCAGCTGGTCCTGCTGAATGTGCACTGCATAGCAAATCAGTCTGTGCAAAGCTTTCCATTTCCACAGGGACAGAGGCTGCAGACATTCCAGTGCATAAAGCAATATGGACTTAAACCTTTCTCTCCACGTATTAGATACTCCATTTATTCACTGGAGCTCGGAGTGCAGCAGGTGGTATAGGGAGAACTCCCACAATTCTCACTGCCATATTCTTTTATGAAGATTAATGAGCAGAGAAGTGAGCGGGAGAGCTCAGCAATCTGTTAAATCAGGGTGTTCAGGCCCGTTTGTAACAAGCAAGTATGTCCGGGGACAAAGTGATACAGATGAGAGGTGTTAAGATATGTTCACTGATTTCAGAGACCTGCAAACAAAAATCCTGCTGTAATCTGTCATTCATTTTGATTATGGATTACAACCAGCAGTAGAGTACATTTTTTGAGGGTTTTCTTTTACTGACAGGATGAAACTCAGACTCTGTGCACTGAAATAAGATCTTTTTTTTAAACATGGAGTGAACAGAGGAGAATCTTTTGGAAGCTTCAAGGTTTCGGGTTTTCTTTTACTTAGTTTTTTTTTCAAGCAATCATTACATTTAAAAGATTTAAACCAGGTGAAACATGATCTCTTTTTAATAAAAGGCCAGTTTACATGAAATGCCTAAATTGTTTCTCCATGCTTCAAACCAAACTGCTTGCTTTGACATCTGCAAGACCAACACTTGACATGTTTGGTGAGTTCAAAAGGTTGCAATTAAAATAATGTATGTAGTGTTTCTGACACTACATATTACTTGCTTAGCTGCTTGCAAAAGCTGTGCTTCATAGCTAACAGAACCAAATTATAGTTATATATGCTGGAATAATGCTGTGCCTGCTTAAATGAGAATTCTCTGAGTGATTACCATTGCAGAAGGCAGCAGTGGAGCTCAGTGGACAGGCATTCACTCTCCCCTTTATCTCACTAGCTCCTAGCCCCAGTGGAGATACGTGGTGACACTGCCTATGTATAAATCCCAGGTCAGCTCTCTTGAGTACCAGGGCAGGGCATTCATGCCCCCTCAGTGCTTTCCCTGTCTGATTAACTTCTCGATAGGTACAGTGGAGTGGTTTGAACAGCAAGATGTCCCATTAGAGCCAGTGGCCAGGCATGGGCAGTAAAGGATAATTCCTTGATTACATCATATAAATGTAAGAGGACTGTTCGGCCTCCGATTAGGAGAGGAAGGGTCAGGATAGTATCTTTTTAAAAGGTATTCTACAGAAGAAAGAATGGGACCCCTACCATGTGCATGTGCAAGGCAATTTTTTCCTTTCATTAGATGGTGATCTTATTCTGAATTCCAAATTATTGAATTCACTAGTTCAGAGAGGGAAGGCACATTAATTGATGCCTAGGAATGTGAGGGTTTCTGGTCTGCTCACATCCTCCTTAAGCAGTATCAAAGGACACACATCAGTGTCTGTATCTTCTCTCACTAGTGAATAGATGTCTCTTTTCTTGTGAATTTATCAGATTGATTTTGTTCTCCATCTTTCAGATGGCAACGTGATATTAGGGCTATCATAGGACAATGTTAATTCATGTGCTGCTTTTCAGCAACATGGTACAGATGTGAGATATTGTTTTCTGCTTCCTTTTTCTGCACAGTGAGTGGTTATTGTGACAGCTGATTTCTTTATCATTCATTGTTCATAGTGTTCCTAACAGAAATTGCAGACAAATTCTGACATATGTGGCTTATAACTGTTATAGATACTTGATTTCAAAAAACACCTCTTGAAATAAAATCATCTCTATGGTCAAAGAAACATTAATTTCATGACGTAGATGATAGAAATCTTCCTTTATGGCACTTCAGTTCAGTGGCACAAATATATAGACTAATATATTTATGTATGTGTAGATACTTACTTCAAAATGAAGAATTTTTACTGCCATCTGTACCAAAGTGATAAGTTAAGGTTGTAAAATAGGGAATTAATCCCATGTAATTAAGTTTTTATTGTCTGTATGTGCATATATTTGCTTTATTTCTTCTTTGGTAGGCAGAACAAAAATATACACAGTTCTACCTATGGCTGATTCAACATAGTAATGAGACTCTTCAATTATGAAAATGCATCTCACTTTGTTCTCACTCCCTGTTGCATGAAAGTGAAGTGACTCCAACTGAGGTGTTGACCCAAAGCCTGTTCTTCATGAGGGGAGAATGAAAACCAGGTATTATTAGTCTGCAGTTAGCTCTCTACTGTTGCCTGTGTTGAATGATGTAGCTTTGACAGTCAAAAGAAATCAAAGCACCTCTTTATACCTACTTGAATACTGGACTCCACTAGACTCAAGCATCTCTTTAATATTTTGACATATGTATAGATATGATGATTTACAAATATGATCTATTTTTCATTCCTTTGAGTTCACATCGGATGATACATTTCTGGTTTTTTACCTGTAGGAAGTAATGAATGAAGAGAACTGTGAATATCTGCATTAATTGCTGAAGAGAAAAGTTCTGACCCATTTTATAAGAGTCGCATCAAAATAAGGTCACAACAGGCTTGGGTGACCTATGGGAGTCCCTGTAGATTGGACTGTCTTTGCTGACTGCTTTGAACCTCATACTGTATTGATTTGCATGTTATCTTCAGTTTTAGCATAATCTTAAGAAGACCATTTAACTTCTTCAATAATATTTTTGTGTTGAGAGCAATGCTTACCTTCACAAAGGAATCATTTTGCAGAGAGAGGTGGCAAATATTAACCTTTAAAATCATAATGATTTATTCCCCTACTTCATTGCAGACTACTGCTGATTAGCACCAGGGGCTGATGGAGCTGTTACATTCATATAATTATTGCTGTTACTGGATACCCTGATGTTTCTGGACACATTCCCCTGAGGAATGGGCATGAAGATAAGTTGGCACAGGTATATTAAAAACTCTCTGTGCATGGTCATTCCTGCCTTCCTCTGATGTGTCTGGTACCTGGCACACTGAACACAATAGGCTTACAGTATGATCAATGACTGATCTTAACAAGCAAAGTGCTTCCAGTTTCTTTTATTATTCTCTTCTTTTGCTGAAGAAAAGGCAATAATGCTGTAGCTCCTGTAAAATAGATCAACGTTGTTTTCAGGTATAGCTTCCCTCAGAAATTACACACATTTCTTGCTGTCTCTAGCTGTTGCTTATAGGAAATCTTAGAAATAAATTTAATGTTGCTGTATCATCTGTCTTCCCCTGAACTTCTCCCCGCCTTGCTGCAGACCTCAATGCAGCGTTGCGTGCTCCCCAGGTGAATGGGGCTGATTTCAAACCCCGATCATATTTCCATTTGCACTTCCAATGTGGCAGTTCATCTATCAATCACCCCCTGCCACCTTGTCTCTCTTCAGAAGTCAAGCCTCTGATACCTCTTTCCAAGTAAGCCCGTGGGAACTCTGAAAACCCTTCTCTGGATCTGTCCAAAGGATGCTTGAGAATTATATAGCACTTTATATCCCAGATGAAAAAGCCACCTAAAGATGCTCATATATACCTTAGACAGATTAGTGACCCTGATCTGCCGTTCCCGATTTTCATATGACCTTTTCAAGAAAAATCAGGATGTCAAAAACTCTAATGATAATAGCTGGGGGTCTTCCAGCATGAGGGCACAATGTAATAAACTATTAGGTAAAGTGCTTATTGCAATAACTTTTATGTGGTCAGTGACAATGATTTGAGTTGATTCTTCTCTCTTCATCATATTCCTCTCATTTGAATGTTCTAAATAAAGAGAACAAGTCCATTAGAGAAAAAGGAGGCAGAAATCCAGGCTCTTTTGACTATGAATAAAGTCTGAGTAGTAAATTGGAGTGGCAGGAGGAAGAGAATTCCAATTTGATTTGCAAATTGACTCTCTTCCACTCCCATTTGCAGAAACAAGGCCCATATGCCCAGTAAGCAATTGCTGCTCAAGGTAAAGCTCTGCACCACGGAGGGTTTGCTGGCAGCAAATGAAAGCAGCATTGCCACTCTGTTATGTATGCCAGCTCTAATAAATCTGTGGATTAGTTTCCCAGCTGCCACAATTGAGCCAAGTCAAAACCATATGGTTCTCCTTTCTTAAACATCGCCATTTGAAAGGAGTATGACCACTTCCTTTCCACACTCATTTTTCTTCTGAGGAGAGCTCCATAACAATAAGGAATCATAAATACAGGAAAAGTCTGTGACTTTATTTATCCCTGTTGCCTAGTCCAGCTAATGGCATCAGATCAGAATTGCGTTTTATTGGCCTTCTTGCAATTTCCTTCTGTTTACAGTTTGCCCTCTGGTTCTCTTTATGAACTGGAGTGTGGCACAGCATGTTCATCTGGCTTATTTATTTGCAAGGAAGAGTCCCTGGGATGTGTTCTGAATTACATTTGTTATAATCCTAGAGAGTCTTATGAAACAATTTAGTGGTTCTTGGGCTGAAAAGGGGATTTTGGTTTGGGGATATGTTATTAATCTTATGTTTCCCAAGTCTCAAGGATGCATACTTGCCCATTAAGCACTAATCTCCTTCTGGAAATGTGCTGGGGCATGACCCAGCTGCTGCTCCCTTACAGATAGCTCTCACTTCAGCAAGAAGTCTTCATGGCTTATGGAACACCCCACTTGTGCGAGTAAGAGATATAAGACAGAGCCAGAGGAAAAAACTGAGATAAAATGGGAATGGGTAATCTGTTCATCTGCAAGGCAATAGATACCCTCCCTCTTGAAATGAATCTTTGAAGTCTGTTATAAATGACAATACTAAACTGAAGGGTCAGTTTAGTATTATCCACTCTCGCATATGAGAGTGGGTGCAACTTGGATGGTCAGTGTGGCTGCTACATTGGCAGATTCTTTTGTCAGGAGTTGTGAGCCTCCCATTGGGACAACTAAAGAGAAGATATATTCCTTTTTGAACTACCATACCTTAAAACCTTTTGTGCTAATGTGAGTAGAATTAACAATTCAAAAACTAGAAAAAAAAATCTGCATTTAATCCTAGTTCTGCAGTGGTTTTTAACATTTTGGGTAGTGTTTTAACTACTTTAGTTCAGCTTTTTCTTTGCCTTTTTTTTTCTTAAGTAAGAAAAGCTTAACCTAAATCTTGATGCCAAGATAATCTCCAGACTGAACAGAGCAATAGAGGAAAGTTACTTACTTGCCTTTCCAGACACCTGAATTTGAAATTAATCCTCTTTATAGCAACATAAGCATCCCCAAGTTGGAGGGCTTGTATACTTTGACCTAAATCAATACCATTAAAGTAGTTCAATGCTTTTATGGAGACAAAGGCATTCTTTAGCAGGGCAGTGACAAATTTCATTAAACTTGCTGTGTTTTCACCAGGTAATCACTGTACAAACCATTTTCTGTTTTACCAGTGCTGCGTCTATCCTCTCACCTCTCATTTTGTGGTTGCTGATTCTTCTTCTCAGGCTGATCAAGAGGCATCACTCTAAAGAAATCTTTCTTTCTTTAATACAGTAGGCAAATAACTAGATTTCTCATTTTTTTTCCTATCTATCTTTCACCCGTAGCTTTGTCTATGAGGTAAGCAATGACTTACCCTCTTTCCAAGTAGTGTAATAGAGTCTGAGGAGTCTTAGAATATGAAGTGGAAAAAGGCACACCAGCTTTGATTCTTCTGGCAGACAATTTTATTTATTCAGAGCCTGAGCTCAGTCCCCGTCTTCCTTCTGATATATGGAAGGTCTGTGCTTGTCCAAAACTATACTTTCTTCTATCAAGAAATAGCTTTCTCCTTTTATTGTCTCATACCTTCTAATGAACTTGAGACCCAGAAGGTTGAATTCACAGTTGTTCTCAAGTCCAGAGGAGGCCAGGAGGGAGATTGGGGGCGGGAGCAACTCCGATATGAAGATAGGATGAGAAAGTTGGGGCTGTTCAGCCTGGAGAAGAGAAGGCTGCGTGGAGACCTCATAGCAGCCTTCCAGTATCTGACGGGGGCTGCAAGGATGCTGGGGAAGGACTCTTCATAGGGACTGTAGTGATAGGACAAGGGGTAATGGGTTAGAACTTAAACAGGGGAAGTTCAGGTTTGATATGAGGCAGAAATTCTTTACTGTGAGGGTGGTGAGGCACTGGAATGGGTTGCCCAGGGAAGTTGTGAAAGCTCCATCCCTGACGGTGTTCAAGGCCGTGTTGGACAGAATCTTGGGTGGCATGGTTTAGTGTGAGGTATCCCTGACCATGGCAGGGGGTTGGAATTGCTAAGGCCTTTTCCGATCCAAACCGTTCTATAATTCTATGTGGCTTGTTTCTGGACTCACAGTTTTGGACAGTGCTACAAAACAATGATGCTATAAATGAGAATTCTGCTGGCAAAGGGATGACCTTATACTGAGGATGCTGAGATGCGGTTTGCAGGAATTCCTGTTTCTGTCACTCAGTGCCCATATATGATCCTTGGCAAACTCAAATTAGCTATTTCCTTGTTCTCAGCATTTGTTAGTATTGATTGACATTGTTCTGCTTATATTATAAACCTATTAGAGAAACATTTGCTTAGTCCTCTGTGAATACCTTGTACACCTAAGTCTCAGCTGTGGGTTCTACAAATGATGGATTCAGATTTGCCTTTACTATTTCCCCTAAAATGCCTTGGCCACTTATCAATAAAATTCCCAGCGAATTGTTGAACTGCAAGGGCTGAAACTAAAGTTCAAGGTGGCCTGAGTTGTTATGTCTTGGACACCCCAAAGGGAAAAAAACCAACACAAAACAATGAAAACACAAATAAGGGGAGCTTTGATAAACTGAAACGCTGCAGAAAAAGATGAGCATGTGAAAGGTGGGAGAACCACACAGATTGGTCAAATTGCTCTGAAAAAAAGCCTGAATCTGGCCTTACTGGGTGGCTTTGCCAGCTCTGTGGATCCCAGTGGGGCCTCACCTTCACACCTGTAGCAGACTTGGGGCAGAAGCAGGAATTATTTGAGGGCCAAACTCAGTTCTGCAGACTGTTCAGTTTTAGGTGTCCTCGTTTCATCTCCAGGTGCAGAGGGAATAATGAGGCAGGCAACGTGTGTAGCTTATAACTGCTGTTGAATACAAACAGAAGCAGAATTCTATAAAATGGAGCATCCCCCTGCAAACCTTTCTTCTCCAGATTCCTCTCCTCTATTGCTAATGCATCGTGTTATTTGGTTAATTCAGACAGCAAGGTACCAACCTTCCCCCATTAAGCTCATCAGAGCTGTTACTACCTCCTCAGGGACAGCCTATTGCTTTGGGCAGATAAACTCTTTAAGGCAAATATATGGGACCAAATCCATCCCCATTGCAATTCCATTGAAGTCAACGTGGTTTTATACCTGAGAGAGATGTGAAGCTTATTGCATAAAGGCAGATTTTTTCCCAACTTCCTTTCATTTACCTCTCTATGAATTTGAAATGAGCTCCTCTGCTCATGACTTATTTATGTTGAGCCACACATTTAAACTCTGGGGTTTCGTTTTTTAAACATCATGTCCTTTTACACTATTGTTTCTCCTCGAAATGCTCAAATGATTAGCCAGCAAAAAGAAAACGTTGTGGGACAGCATCAGCTGATGCTTTCCATTTCCCCACTTGAGCACAATAAAGCAACTCCACGGTTTGGATTTCTTTTTATTGCTTAGCTCTCCAAGGAGAAAACTTTAATCATTACAGGAAAGGTTGTTCTATGTTAAAAGGGAGCAGCATCCTGCAAAGCTGTCCTCAAAATTCTAACCACAGATCTGTCCAAGCATAACTGAAGTCCTATCAACTGATCTCAGAATGTATTTTTCTTACTAGAGTGGATTTTGCAGGTAAGGCAAACAGTTGTGGAGACACAGATACAGGTTCAAAGCAACATTTAAGCCTCCTGTTATCTATGAATTTGCAAAGTGGGAGTCTTTCATCCCCTTTTCCTTCCATCTAAGCTCACATGGATGTTGGCTTACAGAGAAATATTTCTCTATAACAGAAGGAGCCAAATAAATATTGAAGAGGAGTGAAGATTGGGGGATAGGTATGAATATAAGGAAAGGCTTTAGGGTACAAGTGTGTGGCTTTGTATGGATGTGATCTCCTTGATCTGCGTGTGAAGTCCAATTTCAGCACACTTCTCAAGCCAAGCAGAATTCTATAAATCTTCCCACCAGTCCTCCCCTCTCAGGATCAGCTCATTTTGAAGGATTTCCTTTTTGTGTTGTATTTTTCAATTTGGTCTGAAGTGTTTCAGGAGGTGAAAAGAAATCCAAGCATTTAACTATGCTCCAGAGCCAGAAGAAATGCAGTGTCTTTGTCTGGGGAAGCCTCAAAGGTACCATTTGAACCAAAATCTTCTTCCAAAGATGTATGTCCTGAAAATCATCACAGCAGAACTACTCAAGCAAGCCAGGTGTCCTTATTACCTTCTATAGTTCTACAGACTATATACTACTATACTTCTATAAACTGGCCCAGATTCACCAGTGTTTCAGTAAACCTTGATCTGATTGTTAACATATGCAACTTGTGTGGTGGGGAGATGTTGAAAGTCTTCTAGGTGTTTATTAAATGGTGGTGTGTGCTCTCGGAGTATCATACCTTAGGACCACGAGGTGTCTGCTGCTTGGCAGCTGTCACGAAAGAGAAACAACAATTAAAAGAGATTTTTTTTCTGAGCAAATCAACTAGTGTTGCTATGAACAGCATGGCAGGAATGAATTCTTGAGGTGCATAAGCCAGGATGAAGGCTTACCAAATGCATTTGGGTTTTAGCACAAAGGTGGTGCTTTTTAGCAGAAAGTTGGGGTAGACAAGAGCAGAAATCTGGACAGCCAGATGGAATGTGACTTCAGAAATAAGTCAAGTAGGAAGACAGATTTCTACAGAACTTCCGTATTTTGACCAAAGCTGGCAGCCCAGTGACTTCTCTGTTAGTTTTTTATTGCCAGTGCTTAGCAATGCTCATTTGGATGCTGAGCAGGGAAATCATGACCCAGTGCAGTCTCTACAATATATATGCTTACATGTGAGTTATTTTTCTCAACACCTTGTATTACCAGAGGAGAGAAACAGATGTTTAAGGACCTGACTCATTTCATCCCAATTTAGTTAAAATAAGACAAGACAGTTCATGACCTAAACACTCCTGTTTGCATTAAGCGAACTGGGAGCTCAGGCAGCCGGCTTGGATCAGCTGAGAACATCCCTTTCCAGACTTGTGTTATGAAATTTGCAGAGAAAATCAGGTAATGGGTGTCCTGCCTTGTGCCATAGGTCACAGAGGCTGGTTTAAGTGTGCGCAATGCGTGCTTTAAATAATGATGTTTGCACTTACACAAGACTCCGGAAAATAGCTTTCTCTCGTCCTTTAAATGTCTCTCTCTATAAGAAGCTGCATCTTTGCTGACAAAGAAAAGACTTAGTAGGTGTTTAATGTAACTGATTATCTGCTGTGATCTGATTATCATATTCAATCAATTATGTGATCCTGGAGCCAAAGAGAACATTAAGTGGCTTTATGCTGGTACTACAGCTGCTCTGTTACTTGACCCTGTGACATGTTTGCTATCTGGTGTAAATATTTGCATCTGTCAGAGAAACCTGGCCTGTCCCCTCCTGCCAAATTGTTCTGCTAGAGAGACTGAAATCCTCCTTACTAGTCTGCATGAGGGCAAGCACAACCTGTTCAAAATTCAGGTGGAATAAACTGAGTGGACAAAAAAAGAAATCTGTGAAAAATAAATGCCAGGTCAGCCTGAAATACAGCTGGAAAGGTTTCTGAGGTGGAACCTATTCAAAGCCTGCTCTTGCCTTTAGTGGCCTCTCTGTTCTGTCTTTACACAGTTGACCTTTTGTACTGAAGTTGTTATCCCAGCTGCATGGATGTAAAAGTGAAGAAAATGAGGCTGACAGTGATCCTGCGTGGAGTAAATTGCAAAGGCAGATATCGATGAGGAAAATGATGAGTAATTCTGCATCGGAAAGACCTTGGGAAGTGAAATTCCTTCTCTGCGGCAGGTTGTTCTGTCCCTGCAGAGTAAATAGCACAACCACACAGGGGGTCCAACCAATTGCATCAGTTACGGTGACCTTTCTCAGGTGATGATTGGCACTGAGGCTTTAGCACAGCAACTCTTGGTGCATTTCACTTCAGCTGCCTGGAGAGACAGGGAGATATCTTCACAGATAAACTACTGCATATGTTTCAGGTGTATCACCCATCAAACGAGCACGACCAAATACGCTTCCTTCTGAAGCCTTGCCAATGCCTGAAAGCTGAGTTTGGAATGATTATATCTTGGCTGCCCCTTCCAGCTTCACCTAGGTGGTTGAGGGTGAGGATGAGCCTGACTTCATTCTCCTTGCTGCCTGAAGAGTAAGGTTGATCACAGGAGTTGATGCTCTGTCCCAGATGTCCTTTCCATCACTGCTGGGGCTCTCCGATGCTCAGGTGATTGGCTTCATAGGCCTTGCTCCTGATGGCAGAGAGGATGTTGCAGTGGCACAGTCCATGGCAGGAGGTCAAGAACAGCCCTCGCATCATGGTCCCACAGGAGGACCTCCAGTGATGCTGGAGGCACAACCCTTAGGAAGCAACGTCCCTGCTTCTCCAGGGAAAGAGCAGCCTCCAGGGCTCATGTTTCCAAAGCTCTGATTTCACTGACAAAAACCCCATAGCAGTTCATCAAATCCAAACAAGGAACTTGTTTGGAAGAAGTGGCTGTGACTGATGAAGATGTGATACACAGACTTGGTGTACCTTTGGGTCTGAACAGCCAGTATTGGGTGAAGAGGGAGTAGTGCTGTGGGCTGACAAAGCACAGCTGGCAATTCTAGCAGCTCACTGCTGGCAAATGGCTTATCTGTTTCTCTCTTGGTTACTTCATTCTATCTGTCTGCCCTCGTAGTGTCTCAGGCTCTAAATCCTTTAAGTGAGGAAACACTTGGAAAAATAATGTCTTTCTAGTGTCATAACAGCATGGCAGCTGCTCCTAAAGACTGTGATAACACAGATAAATAATTGAAGTGTGGGGTCACTCTGATATAAATGGGGGCCAAAATCAGCATCTATCTTAGCCCTGCGTCTTAACTGGCTTTGCTTCTTCATTACCCTGCAGAGGCTGTGAGAGAGAAAAGGACAAATCCCACAGTGTGACTGTTATAATAAGGCTGGTTCACTGTATAGACATTATGCATTAGTTGTCATAGCTTGGGAAGAAGGGGTCATTCTGTGTTAGGGTTGAATTTTTAATGCTCACAAGCTGACAAACATAGGTAAATGCTAAAGAAGGCCTCATGGCAGCACAGCCTGGAAATGGATTCCTTTTGGGGGATGTGAGCAAGCATCAGAAACCCTTTAGCACAT
>JAOEHY010030952.1:0-19404 GCA_025447955.1 Psilopsiagon aurifrons
CAAGTCAAAAACACAGTGCTGCACCAACTACTAAGAAGGAGAAAAATGACTGCTACTGCTGAACCCATGACATCCATTTAAGTTGATGGGCAGCTAATTTGCTTCCAGAGATGTCTCAGGGGCACCTTGTAATCAGCTGGTACGAAGCATTAAATGCTCTTATTTTGTCTTAAGTGCTGCCAGAAGTACAAAACTCACCTCTTCTGACCCTAATTCTACCTAAATATTTAACCTTCTTATTAAAAATCCACACTGGGATGGCAGAAGAGCTTATTTTCAAGTGAGGAAGGAGACACAAAGAAAATTCAGTCTCCTCACCAGCACAAACAGTAAGGCATTCTTCTGACACTGCCAAAGAGGAGACTGTTTCTCTGAGGCTCTTACACAGATATTCTTTCCACCAGAAATTGTCTTTTTAAACAGAAAATATCTATAAGGAATCAGACTAATGAAATCTTTGCTACAAAGTTACAGGAAATCCAGCAGTAATCTTGAACAAAAATGGCTCGTATTTGTTTTCATGAGAAATCTTGGAGTCAATGTGCTGTAATTTATTAGAAAGCATGTGGTATAAAAATTAATACTTTGTCACTATCAGTTGAAGAGACACATTTAAAAATATCTGTTTGGTCACAGTCTATCTTGGATTCAATTAAACTGATACTACAGCAGAGAAAAATAGGAAATCTCTTTAAATACACACCAAATGTGACTGTAAAACAAAATCTTATTCAGGAAGATTTTGTGACTGAAGAAAACATTGATGTTATTGGACATTTTAGGTGGATACTGAATAAACAACAGTCAAGCCCCTATAATATCAATGGTTTTCAAATTAAAGGCACATGATGAAGAGAGCATAAGATACTTAGATTTCAAAGAGACAAAGCAGAAAAAAAACAGACTTCATACTTTCATTTCAGAAAATGCGCTCTTCCTGAAGTAAGGTCACTTTAGCACAAACACAGATCATATACTGCTGCAACAAAGAGAGGTGGTTCCATGTACAGTCATTTTAGGAACAACAATTAAGTCGAAAGTACTATTAATGTCACTGTCCTGATCTAAAGACAAGGAAGTTGTGAATGTTCAGTCTCTGGCAGTGTTCAAGGCCAGGCTGGACGGAGCCTTAGGTGACATGGTTTAGCGGGAGGTGTCCCTGCCCACGGCAGGGGGGCTGGAACTAGATGATCTTAGGTCCGTTCCAACTCTAACTATTCCATGATTCATGAAAGACTCTCATTTAATGTCAATGGGTTTGCATCAGTATCTGAATGGACATTCATCTGAAAAGCACTACCATATTTTGACTAAAAAAAGAGATCTATGGGAAATCACCACTATACCTAGTGATACATGCACAGAATTGACATCTGTTGTTTCAGACACTTGGAACTCCGTGTTCAGACAACTCAGAGATGCGCAAAATAGGTTCTGCAGCACTAAAGCCTTATACACTGAACTCTAGATCATATTCAATAATGGAAAAGTCTCATAACCTGGAAAAATGAGGCTTTATGAACCTGCAAAACCTTTAACATGAGAGAGAGCACAAGCATGCATGTATGCAGAAGAATGCAGTAAAAGCTGGGGGGGGGAAATAAAGAGATGGCAACATAAACACAGAAATTCTCAAGATAGCAATGAAAAATCCTGGTAAACTTAATTGGCACAGAACTCACTAGACAAAGCAGCTCAGCTATAACACTGCATGATGCTCTAAGTAAACAAACAAGGAAATTTTACTGAATCTTTATTAGCTATGTACATAAAGTTCTTGTTGCTATGTTTGCATCTAGCTCAGATGTGCCTACCAGGGGACATACTTAAGCTTACTATGATGGTAACAGGAAAAAAAAAATGATTAGCTACACAGGCTTCATGCAGATGACAAGGTAATACTGAGTTTACAGCGAAATCTGTGCAATATCAACTGAAGGGCAGCTTTGTAAAACCGCTCTCTTTTGTCTAAGAATTCTAACTCTGAATTGTAAGAAAAGCGAAGTGCAGAGCCATCTGGTTGCAGCACATGCAGCAGTAACAGAAAGGATGCATCTGTCAGACAGTATTCATGCAATAACCCACACTTCAACATACATACACACACACTCCCGTGCAATCCTTCAGACATGAGGGGCTTAGATGCCATACCTAGCACAGTACCAATCTTGTTGGTCAAGACAGAATCTGTCTGATCGAGCCAGCCTCCACCACTGAGACCCTCCTTAAATTTGATAAGGATGGACTGATTACTCAACAGGACCACAAGAATTCGCATGGCTGCTGTGACTGTGGTGGAATGCAGATGTTCTTCCATAAACATCATAATCCAATCAAAACCAAGCGTCCTGATTAGTTCTTCACAAGCCCTAATTAAAAAGAGGGAAAAAAAAAAAAGTCATATTTTACAGCATTTAGTTTCCTACAAGATAGTAAAAACTGGTGTCCTTCAATACAGGGCAAAATTCAAGATCAGAAAAAGTTTAAGAATTAACTGAATTCTTAGGTAAGTTTGCGACACAACAGGAAATGCTGCTCACCAAATCTTGTCAAATGGAACACATACAGTTTTGCAGAAAGGGAAGACTAAATACAGCTCCTGGGACTATTCCACTGAATGAGATTTCTCCAACTCTTGCTTTTGATAGCAAATGTGGAACGTTGAAGTGGAAACATTTATCTACAAATCACAATTTCCAAGTACTTTTCACTGAGCCTTACATAGGTAGAGAGTTTTTACAAGCTTTTTTAATAAACTGGTATTAAAAAATAAAGCTTCTTCAGTTGGGATTTTTTGCTTTGTTTTAATTAAGGGAAGAGTTGCTTAAAAATATTTGAAAGAATATGCTCTTTCTTGAATTTCTTTTTAGCAGTATTACTGAAAAACTCAAGCAGGTTCAGGTTGTATGTCAACCAATGCTCAGTCAATCACTACATAATCTACTGTCACCATACATTTGCAAAATGCCTCTAACGTACTCAAGACAGCCTTCTGGGCAGTTGCTTGAAAGTAGTATTTTATCAAGGTTTAACTTGACAGTGTTGCAAAGTCTCTTCTCCAATTCACTATGACTCCAGTGCCTCATTAAACTATAGTAACGCGTTCCCTTCCATGAACAATCAGAAGCAAGTAATCTCTCCTTAAAACTACTACAGACCTTTCTTTCCTGCTGATATTTACTTCTGTTGCTCCTAACTTGAATCATAAGTTTCTACTAATGCTATCAACCATGGCCTTATACTTTTTTTCAAAGAGTCAAACAAAAAAACCGGTTAATGCAGTAGCTGAAAGATATGCATTAGTTATACCAGCATCTGCTTTGTACTTGCTTAGTACTATTATTCTTGCTACCACAACTGACAACATACAACTCAATAATCATGTATTCCATTTCTGCTAGCATACCCAAGGCTAATTCAGTGGCATCTACATAAATCATTCAGTAGTTCCTATAAATTAAAATAATTCAACTAACCAAATTGAATGGGGGCTGTATAATTCTTCCCCCTGGAAATAAAAACATATATCCTTTCTCTACTTCATGTTTTTTTGTACTTACTGCAAATTAACAGTTGTCTTGTCTTTAGAAGTATATAGAAGTTTCAGTAGGATATCTAAAAGCCTGTTCCGCAGTAAAATAAGATTAGCTGAAACAAGCCCTCCAAAATCATCCTCTGTTCCTAAGCATTAAAAAAAAAAAAGGAAATTAGACTTTTGGAATTCAGGCATTTTAAAGGCTATTCATGAATTCCATACATACAAATTATTATTGTCACAGAGAGTTTGGTCAGTTTGAAGAATGGGTAAAAGGGAATTGCAGCTTCTCAGATAGTAATCTAAACTGAGGTGGTCCAAATTAACTAAGACAGTCACTCCTGGGAGGTAGAGACAAAAACAACCACTGCTTCACCTGACTCAAATCTCTCCTTCCTGACAACATGGTAGATAAACATTTGGGATTAAGCAACTAGGTGTATGGGAATCCTAAGAAAAAACTTGATACATTCTAATTCCCTCCAAATCTAAGAAATGGGGAGAAACAGACCCCCAAATTCATCATTGGTTGATAAAAAACACTGCAAACTGAGACAATACATGCAGCTCAGGAGTAACTTCATAGTTATTTTGTGACTGCCTCTTACTGCACCTTATGCTGTCAATGTAAAAACCATGTTTTTACATTACTTATAAAACCAGAAAATCATGGCTTGAGGTGATAAGCAGAAATGAAGACAGATCAGGGAATCATAGAATGGTTTGGCTTGGATGGGATCTTAAAGATCACCTGGTTCCAACCCCACTGCCATGGGCAGGGGCACCTTCCCCTAGATAAAGGGACACTTTCTGGGCCAAGGTTTTGTGCCTAAGTCACAGACACAAACACAAAGCATCTTCTGTGGCAGAAATAGAGAGGAACTAGTGAAGATCAGTAACTTAAAAATCTCATGTCCTTCAGTTCAAAAGCTTTTTTCTCCATTCTTATCACAGCCTGAATTTCTCCCCAAGGGTCTTCAGTTCCCCCAAGGCAAGCAAAATGAAGCTCAGGCTGTGGTTAGCCTGAGAAAAAAAGATAGCTAGCCTGCAGTGAGATCACCAATCTGTACCTCTCTCCTATACCCACACCCCTCTTTTTCATTAAAAGGCACAAAATTAATCATCTTGGAGCATTCAGAAGGAACAGGAGGCACATAGGGGGATAATGATGAATATGCAGACTGCCTAAATCTTGTTATTTGGGAAACCAAACCAAAAAAGCTAACTTTAAATCCAAACCACTTCTCTTTCACTTGTCCTTGCACACCAGTATATTCCCAAAGTGATACAAAAAGAGGATCTTTAGGCAATCCTTTCTAGTTATTTGGGTGACATCCACTATGGAACTAAAACATTTCTGTTCAGAAAGACTGATCAAAAATGCAACTGCATAAGCCTGTTTTCTTTAGGAAAACAAAGGTAGAAATGGTCCCCAAACAATTCAATATAAGCATTCTTGAAGGACAGTAAAACTTCCTTTTTGGCCTAAAAAAATAACTAGACTGTCTTAGTCAATTCTTCCGCTTCCTCCACACCTGGAGGGCACAGGCACCTAGTAACCCATTTTTGTCTTCTTTTTCTCTCCACAAAGCAGTAGAGATGCACTGCTGATCTGAAGTGAGTGGAAGAAACAGAATGAAGCCATACAGTGTTAAATGAAGGAAGCCAAAGTACATGGGTTTTGTACTGCTTTGCACGCAATACTGAAAGCTGAAGTACCACAACTAACTAGCAGCCAATTATAACAAAATTGCTAATGACACTATTTCTAAATTTTACATATTTAAGCACAGAGGGGACCAGAAAGTATTTCGCTTCTACTGCTTTTAAGCCATGCCATCACTTACCACTGTCAAGCTTTTCCTCATTGTTTATTTCCATGACTACAAACTTCTCACAGACTGCAAATGTAGGTAAAGTGGAAGAGATGAACTGTCCAAACCTTGATGTACACAGAAAAAACATCATTCATTGATATGACAGCTGCAGTCTCATCTATCAATAATTCAACTTAAACATAAACCCAGGAAACTAGTGAGAGGGAGATATCCAAAAAAGTCAGCTTTCTCACATCTCAAGACTGAGGAAAACAGTCTCCATCTAAAGTCAGTAGCCAAAGAAAAACGATTCAATATGTAATAATTAATGGAATCTCTTCAGGCAAGTCTGTACATAAAGGACCCTGAAAGTACTAGGATTCAAAAAAGGAAAGAGAGATACCACCAAGTCCTAATAAAAGGAATACCACAAGTTAACCATTACAGCTGAACATGTATTATATAAACAGTGATTACTTGAGTCTGGTATAACATTTCTGCCTATAGCTTGAGGTGATGAAGTCATGGGTTTCCAAGACAAGACGGTTAGGCTTGTCTAAGAAAGGAGATGCAATATATTCCTCTTCTTTCTGGAACTAAGCTGACATGGTCCCTAGCTAGTATAAAGTTTACCAAATCAGACATTATTTTTCATTTTATGTCCAGAAATGGTAACAACACTCAGGCATTCTACAATCTAATTTATAACTATTTAATCGCAAAATCAATAATTTTTAAAACAAAGACAGACAAGATGTTCATTTTGATGCTTCTGATACTTTTAATTGCACTTAAACTAAGAAGCTGAAAACGTGAGCATTTGTACACAATGAATTCCTAAATCCTGCATATTTAATCCATTTCCATTATAATTAAGGGGGTGATAAGAAAAATTATCAAGAAGTTGAACTTATTTAAAAGCATTTATAATAATCCTGTATGTATGAATCACAATTACTTATGTAGCTTTCATCAGTCAGAATAATACATATCTGACAGCTTTAAATATTGTTTTACACAGTGATGTTTAGCAAAAAATTTTGAACTAAGCCTTTCCTGCAGGGAAGTAATCAAAGCTGCATTTTAACCAGAAGTAATAGTCAATGGTATTTAAAAAAAGTGCTCAATACTTCAAAAGAACAAGGGAGCTGCAATATAGCACCTTTGCTTTTTGCCTGCAGAACATTAAGCCAGTTTAATCAGTCAGTTATAGCTGGTTAGACACAAACAATTTAATATGCAGATCAAGATATTAACAAAATTATTGCCTATGGCTGGTTCACTGTAGCTCTTACAGGAAAAATTCAGTACATGAGCATTTCATCTTTCTTACTCTACAGCAGTATGACCATTAAGTATTTTCGACCAAGATCACCAACATAATAAACGTAAGAAGGCCAGATTTACCACAGGTGTAGGTTACCTGAGCAAGTCATAGCTGCTAGGAAAGCCTTGAAGCAAAAAGCTCAGCACATTACTAATTGCAGCAATAGTAGGCTGGGACAGAGACATATCTCGAAGAGTCAAGAGCAGTCGTGGGATGAGTTGAAAGTCCCTCATTAACTTGGCATTCTTTGCTGCTTCACTGGAAGAAGAAAGGAAGTAGCAATTTGAAATGGGAGCATCCCCTACACATTACCTAAACCTCTAAGTCTCATTACTAAACTGTCATTGCTTCATACCTTGACTCTGTGAGAAGTTCAATGAAGTGCTCAAATAATGACAGATGAAGCTCATATGGTGCATGAAGCCAGACCTGAAATACAGAATAAAAAATTATTTTTGTACATAAAACCACTTTATGATTAAAAACTGACATTAATATACCAAAAGTTATGAAAGGCTTGAAGAGATTAAAACTGTTTGTGCATATGACTATTTACCTGGCCATTGTATGCAAAAGTACATTGCAAGGTTCTCAATTATTTGATTTTCAACTTCAACTAAATACTAGATATACCAGTGAAGACTAAAGAAACACATATTGGTACCAACATATTTTCTATAAATGTATCATGCCGAAAATTTTTTAAGAATTCTAGACAGAAAAGTTACATGATCTCTGGAACGTCTCTTCAAACATTGGGTGCAATGACTCTAAAGGAGTTACTGGGATTTATTAGGCTAATGGGAAATGCTGTGTCAAGTTTATTTGCCTTATGCAAAGATTTTTTCCTTTGTAAAACTAACTTACACTCTTCTGCCGAGATTAATCTCAAGGTCTTCCCTGATTTTGATTTTTTTTAATTTCCTTTATAGACAGCATTTCTTGTACATCATTTTAAATTATTTAGATCCTCTAAAAAACCCCCCAAATTATCAATTGTTCAATCAATACAAGTAATGAAAGATAAAAAAAAAAAAGATTAAAAAAAATCAATACAAGTACTAAAAGATAAAAAAGATAAAAGTCGGCAATTACAGCTGCAAATCTTAAAATTGACTTGCTATTGAACAAAACATAATTAATGCTTGTGCTGTAGTGCATAAAACTGGCTTACACAAGATGCTTTCTAGCATTTTCTTTTCTTCTAACCTTACTATCTAAAATGATCAGAACAAATCTTTTCATTTCCATGTTTAGCATAAGAGCAAGATCATCTAATTTATCCAATCTAAGTGAAATATTTGAGTCACTGATTTCTGAATACAAAAATTTAATAAATACTTAAAAAAACCCCCAAATAAGCCAAAACCGGAGGCTTTTGGGAAGTTTCTTCTCAGCGACTCACAAACCTGTTACTTGCACCTTTGTTTTAAGTCTCACAAGTATATTCATTCTCCAGTTATTCTTGGTCTTCAGGGAAAATAAAAGATAGACATGAACAAAAGTATATTAAATTAGATCTTTAGTACAGTAGTTGCTGTCTGAGTGTGTACAGACCACTGATGAAGCTTCTCAACTGGTTCCTTTCTGGGAGAAAGAAAAAGAAAGGAAGAAAAAGGAAGGATTCATATCCCACTGTCAAATGAGCTGGGCTTTTGAGTGATTCACACTTCTCTGCTAAATAATTCATCTATCTTAAGAACTCTACCGCAAACATTAGTTCTTGTAGATATTATAATAACTTCTATTAAGTCTACGTTTTATTTTGTGAGCACAAAGGAAGCACTACTGTAATTTAAAAGGTTTATCAAACCCTAATTACATGATACTGAAGAATTTGTGTTTAGACGTGGCACAGACTTATTTCTCATTTTAACATTATGCCTCAAGTTAAAAAAAAAAAGGAAACTTTGTTGTGTGACAAATTTGCTTTGTATTAAAATCCCACTTAGGTTAAAAGAGAGGCTCAGGTCTGCCCTTTTAATTTCTTTTACCTCTGTGCCATAATTATAGCATATTGTTGATCTTGGCAAGGTGGAGTTGGGTTTATTAAAGAACTTAAAGTTCTTGATAAAAGAAAATTAGCAAGGGCAGTTGATTTTATTAAAATAAAGGCTATAGCAGCAGGAGTTTTTTGATAGGCAAGAGTCTTGAATAAAGTTTCCAGGAGGGCTTTGAGGTACTCAAATAGACATCTAAAAAAAGGAAATGGCTAACTCCATAAAGACATTTGTGCAAAAGAGATTTGAAGTATTAAGTCAGTATCTTATTGCTGGATTAGTAGTGGTAGTAGTATTTTTATTTATTTATTTATAGCCTATGTGAAACAGAAAACCTTGACTCAGTCTGTGTCAGGTATAGGAGCCAAAGGAGCAAACACTAAACGACAAGTTCTACACATCATTTATCAGCCTCTATTACATCAGCATTTCCTTCTGAACTTCTCTCCTTTCCTTAATTTAACACAACAATGAAATATTTCAAAATTTGGCTTGCGTGACATTTAAGTGCCTTACTATTAACTTTGCAGGAGGCATATGATAAAGTGATTCCTGTGTGCTATGCTGAAGGTTCACCTCCAGCTGTTATTTTCAGTATGTCTTTCATGCCTCAATGTATGTACTGCAGTAGAACAGACTGAAAAATTTGCTGAACAGAAAACTGTAAAATGTATCTTCTAAAACCACAAAGAGCAGAAACATCTGTGGTGCCCATTCATGGTTTCTACAGTGATTCAAGCCATTTCAGCAGGAAAAGTTACCAGTGATCTTGCTGTTCAGCTGCTTTACTGTACTACATAAGAACTACTGTACTATATAGGAAGTTCTCAGGATAACAGCCTGCTTTGCTGTTGTTCAATATATAAAGGCATGCTATCAGCATCTGATTTAATCACTATCCAGCATTATCATCACTTTTCTGTGCATCTTTACATACTTCAAAATCACAGAGCAGATCCTGGAAGGCAGCAGAATTTGGAATGATGGACGTCTCGTGCCCACTATCAACAGTTCCCACCAAGGAAAAGGTCAGATGGAGAATGTGGCTGTTCAGAAGGGACCGTTTCTTCTTTAACAGCATTGCCAGCAACTTGAACAAATAAACAAAAAAGGAATTAGCAGCCTATGAATACACAACAATGTTGCCTAAGCACAAAGAATGGAAGAAATATCTGTTCTTTTTGAGAAGGCCCTTCAAGTATGTCTGATAGTTGATCCTCTTGAAATAGCATGAAAGTGGCATTACAGTTGATTAAAAAGGAGCACATCTAGGACACCCTCCAGCTCAGAAAACATCTGTTCTAAATTTCAGACAGTATTTAGGCACTGAAAAAAAGTAGCCATGACAAGATAAATCTGAATAAGCCTGACTTTCATTGCTGCCCTTTGTTGCTCTAGGCATCAGCATAGATGTCATCCTTATAATCCTAATTTTTGCTCTAACTTCTTAAAATCTGGGCTGGGAAAGAACCAATTGCCAAATGTACTATTACTATTTCTTGTCTTCTGATGGACACTTGTTAAACTCTTCATATACTGGCCTGTTCAGCTTCACCTTCCTCCTTGAAACATTACTAAGGAAAGAAGGATTGATGGGAATCTCTCTCAAACCATGTTATCTGCTCAAGCCCATACAAGTGGAATGTAAGGTCGTATGTAATGTTCCACTGACTGCTTATGGTTTAAAAAGGACACTGTCTAGATTTGTTTGATCAATGTAAACCAAGGTCTGTAACACGCTACATAGAATACCATGCTTAAATAACTATACTAGCCATTAGCATTACAAGTTTTGTAAATATGCTGCCTAAAACACAGAACAAACTTTCCCTTCCAGTAAAGCAGTCTTCACAAAAAATCTAAAATGCATTGATCATGTGAAGATCTCTTCAAGTCAGTCAACCAATCCTTCTGCACAACTGATTGTACTTTCCCCATCCTGATGGATAATTAAGAAGTCTTCAGCCTGAAAGCAAACAGCACCACCCACTGTAAGGTCTATGCAGTCCTCAAAATGATGCTTTAAGGAGTCTACTTTTCAGTTTTCTTCATGTGTTTGTCCTCCTCTCTTGCTGGTCGATCAAGGAGACAGAAGCTCCCTGATCACTGGGGGCTTGTAAGGTTGGGTCCACAATCCTGGGAAAAGAATGATCTAAATGCCATAGTTGTGCTCTTCCTTGCTATTAATGAAGGCTCAGTGCCAGCAAAGCAGCTAAATGTGCACAATTGCTTAGCAAAACTTTCTACCCTCTCCTTTAAAAGCCACCCTAAATAACTCATCTATGATAATTAGCCAAGAGCTCAGTGAACTTCAGAGCAGAAACTCAGGTTAACACAACACAAGGAGTTTCCACAGGAACTGCTAGTGAAATTCAGTCAGCCTGGTCTGTTTTAAGACTTCGTACATACCTGATAACCTCTGATTCTTTCCATTTCTTTGCTGGCTAGTGGATTGCTCTTTACCACACAGACCAAGGCCTTCACAGCTGCATATAATCCTTCTACATCTGATGCCATCGCTACAAGTCCCAAAATAGCAGCAGCTCCACCAATGTACTGCAGTGTAGTGGCAACAGGCTTGGGGACAAATGTTCTTACACCTGAACATAGATGGAGAAAATAAATGAAAATAAATCCTAATTCTTCTAGGAAATCACTGTGAACACATGCATTGATTTGCATTCTATCACTGCTTTAATTATGAAAATAGCATCACAAGAAGAACTGTGATACCTCAGAAGAGAAGGTAGAGGAAATACTGCAGTAGAAAATAATTAATGACCTAGGGTAAAGTAATTAAATACATTTTCATAATGATGACATACATAAACTGAATCAATCATCCCATGTTAGTAACAAAGACAAAAGATAGCATGCCCATAAAATTTAAAAATGCTAAAAAAATGAAAATAACGTATATTAGCATTCATCAATTCAGTGACTTATCTTCTAGACCTGAGTTCTTATTGACAAACAACTAATAAATTTTAAACATAATAATTCTCAAGTGCTCAGCTCACCTAAATATCCTATCAAAGCTGCACCAATGGAGCGTGCTGGTCCATTCAAATGCCCTGCTGAGTTATGAAGCAGCTTCACAGGTGTGGCATTTTCATGGGAAGAAATTGCCAGCTGAAAAAAAATCCAACAAAAAAAAGCAGGAGCTAAAGGGAAAGGTTTTTTTTTTACGCAAGCATGAACATGTCTTGTGTGTTTGCCTCCTGTGATTAAGAGTAACAAAATAGAACTATGCTAGAGTCATTAAGACATTCTCTAAAGTAAAACCTCCTGTGCCCAAAGTATAAGGAAGATTAATCCAACTTTAAAAATAATCCCACCAGGTAATAGAAAGGTTTAGTTTGAAAGGGACCTTTAAAGATGATCTATTCCAGTCCCCCTCCTTTGGGTAGGGACATCTTCCACTGAATTGGGTTGCTCAAAGTGCCATCCAACATGAACTTAAAACAGTCCCAGGAATAGGGCATTCACAGCTTCTCTGGACAATCTGTTCCCATGTCTTACCAACCTTATTGTAACATGTTTTATCCTTATGCTCAATCTATATCCACCTTATTTCAGTTTAAAACCATTGTCCCTTGTCCTGTCACTACATGCCCTGGTAAAAAAAAAAGTCTTTTTCTGTTGTTCTTATAAGTCCTCCCTATGTATTAAAAGGCTGCAATAAGGTCTTCCAGAATCTCTTCTTCAGGTTGAACAACCCCAAATCTCTCAGCCTATCGTCACAGATGGTCTTTTGAATAAATATTTCATTGACTTTTAAGATACTCTGAAGAAAAAATGTAAAATAATATTCTTGTCTCCAAATCTGAATCATGGTCAGAGTACTAAACTATAAGCTTTGTTCACCTGCAACAGGAGAAATATATTCTCCTGAATATATGTTCAACAATATAATTTTAACTGTTTTTCAACAGGATTACAACTACCATCTACATTAAAAGCCAAAATGCCTCTAAAAGACGCTAATGTATGTAGCTATTAGTAACTTCAGGAATGCAAATAAAATCTAGGAGTACAATCTCATAAAAAAAAGAAATGAAAAACCCATATATGTGATTATGGGCAACCTTTTTGACAAGTAGATTATTATCCCTGGTAGCCTTGAGCAAATTGCCTTGAAAGAAGTTAAAAGAAATGACAAAACAAGTACTAGATATTAACCAACTCAATTCCCAACATACCTGTTTGGCAATAGCTTTACTATCCAACTTGTTGTAAACTTTCCTTATTTTTGCCACTGTAAATGAAGAAACTGACAGTGCATAGAGACCAAAGGAGACCTTCTCTTCTGGTACCAAAGATACTGGAGAGGGGTTGATTCCTTCAGACTTTGAATCTTTGCCTTAAATTCAAAGTAAAAAAAGTTAATTTCAGTAATAGCACTGTTTTTCTTTTCAGTTTCAAGAGTAAAATCTTAAGGCAAATTATACTGCAGAATAGGTATAATATAGAGAATATATAGAAAGGTTTTACAAATAGCTGAGATATGATATTGTCTTTCCATACTTTCTTGTTGTACTGAAGAATACTTTGATAGCATATGAGTCATGGAATAAATCTATTTAAGATAAAATGGTAATGCACAGCAAACATTTCCTTTCAAAAATGTCTACAATATCAATCTGTAAGAGCAACTGGCAGCCTGTGGCTTGCCCAAGCAATAGAGAATGTGGTGCTTCCTCATTTGAATTTCTGGAAGGTAACATTACTTCTCTACTCTACCTGTGTACAGCCTAAGAGGCTGTTCACTTTCCTTCCTGCCTAAAGAAAATCAAAGTAACCCAAAACCAGAGAACTATTTGGTACATCTGCATCTTTGTGACAACAGGCTTTTTATAGTGGTTTGCTAGGAAAACTTAGTTGCTGGCGGGGGTTTAACCACGACAGCATTGAAGAGAATATATAACTGTATCTTTAATATTTTATATGCACTGCTCCAAACATGGATGCTTCTTGTGAAGCATTGCAAACATTATGACTGACAGCTGTCTGCAACACTGAGTGTGAAAAAACCCTGCACCTGAAATCTCAACATTGAAATTCACTTCTGCAGCTTCACTGCAGGTCAGAAGGTGTCTACAACTCAGGTGAAACACATTAACAGAATTAAAAAAGCATGAAGGCTTCTCTCCTAACACTAAAACAAGTGAGAAGCTGGATGTCTACATCACTTACTGAACCAGAGTCAAGTCTCTGCCAAGTTTCAGAATTCTTGGTTTCCCCACAAATGAAATCCTCATTGGAACCTCGCTTACAGATGCCCTGAGAACATTCCTCCATTTCAGCAAAGAAAGGAATTCCTTCTGAACAAATAACTGCTCTCTGAAGGGTCTTTTCCCTACCAGACTCCTTAGCGTTTGGCATGGTGCACAAAACGCGAACAAAAGCTGAGCCCCAAATAGAAGCCCTTTGTTCTAGAGCAGACTTCTCAAAAAAAACCAAACCAAACCTGAGCAAATCTTTGCAGGAGAAATACACTCTCACAACGGAAAAGGTCTATATGTTCAAAAAATGAAGAATTCTTTTAAGTTACTGTGGCCTTCCTGGTGAACATGGCCTTAGCATAAAGGCAGGAAGACCTTCAATTCTCAGAAGTGAACAAAAAAATTCACATTCACAGAATTTGCTTTTTTGGTACTTAAAACTTGCAAACCACCAGCCAAAATGCCTTCCAGGAGAAAATATAACTGACTAGCAGATACCTAAATCCACAGTTGCTTGCCAGGTTTGTCTAGCTGTCAAAAAACCAAGTACGTGACAGACCTGTACATGACAAAATCAATCCCCTAACGTTTTTCATTCAAGATGGGCAAGGAAACCTACCTTCTTTTTCATGTTACTTCATTCTCTCACAGCCTGAACATCAGTGACATTTGGGGGTGTGGGGGTGTCTGTCATTACTCCAGGGAAAGTTTTCACCATGAAAAGTAAGATTTTGTGCACTCTCTGTACTTCTCTCATCACCCACTGCCTCCTTCCTTGAGATGGTGACATTTTCTCTCCAAAAGAGCTGGAGAGCCTTATGGTCCTCATGGGGAAAGACAACGCAAGGACAAGACAGCTTGATATGCTCCCCATTTTTATTTGTTTCACTGAAAAGCCCTGTGATAGCCAGGTAAAGCAAAGAGCATCAGGCATAATACTGATGTTATTGAGGAGGCATTCTTAACTGAACCGGAAAACAGGGAGCTCTACAAATCAGGAATATCTCACTACTGACAATGGATCTTACGAAAGCTAATGCCGAATCTGTTGTCTGAATATTTAAAAGCAGGACTATGGACACACATTTCTAACAAAGTTATTCACATCTTTTTGTGTTCAACACCCCAATTTCAAACACTAGAGTTAAAAAAAGTAATAGAATTGCCCATATCTGTTTGCAACCAATGCATAAAATCTATCTGCTGCCACACAATCCCTCCAGGTTTGCTATTTTTTTTACCAGTTGACCTATTTAGGGCCCTATAGACCATGACATTTCAAGACAGCAGCATTTAAAGTACAGACTACATCACAGATTTGCAAATGTTATCACTAGAAACTGACAAGTAAAATGCCTTTCCAATTTCACTTTCTACAGATAAATAGCTTTAAGCATTTCTAACTGGTTTAAAACCAAGGTGAAGAACACAAGCACTTCTTTCATACCTCAGTACAAAACCTACCAGAAATATGTTAAAACAGTAATTTGGATTTCTATTGTCCTTGTCAATAGAGCTACTAATCTTCCTGTAAGCAGCTAGCTTTTTCTCTCTGCTACTGCATACTCTCCATTCTTACCTCTTCTGCCAACATGCACACAAGAGATCCCACTACACCTAGGCCACATTACTAGCTGCATTTGAATTGTACTTACATGGTACATATACTGCTTGAAAGCTTCCGACGTAGTTTGGTCCCAGCTCATAAATGGTGCTGACACCTGGGGCGGGCAAAACTTCCTCCAGGAAATGTGTAGGGCCCAACCGCCACACTAATGAAGAGAGCTGGCGTTGTGCTGGTGGTGTACCAATATAGGCATAAACAGTGCTGACCACAGGTGGGTTGGCAGAACCAGACCCACTAGGACTGCTATGAATATAGTGAAGCTGTAAGGGGGGAAAAACACGGCAAAGTTATTGCAAGAACATGGGCACAATGAAAAGAAAGTAGGCAGGTCACAAATCTCGGAAAGCATTTTGCAAGCCAGGGGATGTACCAAATGATAGCTACGTACGCACAGTACCATACAGCAAAAGTCAGTGAAGAAGATGAAACAGAAGGTAAATGCAAAGATCAGAGGTTAAGTGGCTTTCAAAAGCTGAAGGTGTGTATGCAAACACAGGATGAGAACATGCGAGTTCTGTGCTTAAAAACAAATGAACAAGGCTGTATCTTGATTCTAAAACTACGGTGCTCTATGACAGTCATGATTTTTTGCATAAAGCAATAAGATGATCTCATAAACATGTGTTTGTTCTCCTTTTTCACTGAGTGAAGACATGCCTTTGGTAATGATACTCTTCTGTGTTGAAGTGAAAATGTGATGAACTCAATTTCATAAGATTTTCAATTGGCAGCAAGACAAATATGTAAGTAAGATGCTGGCCTATATGTAAGGATGATAACAATCTCACAGGCATTTTCTATCTTGTAAAAAGTCTGCTACCAGCTACTGAATGTAATCAAGTATGCATGGCGAGAAAGTGCTCATGTATTACTCCTATAAGCATAAGTTACTACAGTCCTCTTTCTGTAAAAGAAAGACTGAAAGGTAAACTTTGAAAGTCAAAATACTGTTTTACCTATAGCAATATAGTAATATTTATACGTTTATACTATAGCAGTAGAGTAATGCTAACTAATTTGCACCCCAAACCAGGTTTAGCTTACTCTCTTTAAGGACCACCTCCCAGATGCCAAATGCTCTTTGGTCCAGAATAATTTGTGCTCAGTGGACAGGTCTGCAGTGCTCTTCACTGCTCTCTGCTTTTAGTCTCCCAGTTCTTCTGCCTAACCACAAAATACTTTACAACTAAATGTGTTCCATCTACAATCTAACAACAACACTGGACATCTCAGTGGCTACCACTGACAAGGGGATATTATTTCTGGGGTGACAAGAAGGTTGAGAAAGCTACAACCTGAATAAATGGGCAAAGTTTACTCTGCCATCTCCCTATTATTCAAAGATAGTTCTGCTACATGGTCCTAGGATAAGTCATCTCCAGCTTTTTATGATACTTGTAATTAATCTGATTAGCAGCATAGCCTTGCCACTCTTGCCTCACATCCAGTGCAACACATGCACTTCATTTTAGTGTTATTATTGCTCACGCCTGAGAAAGTATTTGTTAACTACTTTTAAAAGGACTAGAGCTGGCTCTGGGCTGTGTAGTGAGCAAAGACCCCTTTTTTGCAAAGCTCCTCATTTTGTGGGTTTGTTTTGTTGTTGTTCTTCAGGGAAAAAGGGGCATGTTAGTTTTGCTCTTGTTTTGTATGGGGTTTGTGCATATATATGCACACAGACAGAAATCTCCCCAATGAGTAAAAATGAGGATTTAAAAAATTAGTTTACCTTAACAGTGTTAACAAGCTGTCCATCAAGGTACAGTGCAGCTGTGCTGTTCTTTAGCATGCCCTTACTCATGACCAGAACTAGGTGATGCCACTGGCCTTCCACAATGAGGTCACCACAACGGAAACGGGCACAGCAGGGAAGAATTTCATAAAATGATGATTCCTCACTGAAGTCATCAACTAAAGGAAAAGTACCAATTAGTGTGCACCAGTAGAAATGTTATCAAAAACTTAAAACAGACAAATGTGTCACTGGACTTTCTGCAAAACAATCTATGGCAATACACTAAAGCCAGTTTTTTAGATGACATGTAGTTAAAAAAATACAATTAACAGGATACGAACAAAATAATACACTTAACAAAATGACTTTCAAATACAACAACTGAAAGAATGAAAAATTTTAGCTGAGATGACTAGTTTACTCAAGATTTACTAACTTCCTCCTGTTACCATGCAAGTCACAGAAAGACCTTTTGTTGTTTTTCTGAAATTGTTTTTACAGCAGTAGTCAGCAACGAATAACAGATGTCTCTCCAAACCTACAGAGATATATTTCACTTTTCTCACACTCTGGAGAAAAAGGTACCCATAGTTCCCAGACCTACTCCTAACACTTTTCCCTGCCTCACCATGTTCTCCTCCACAGGCTCCGCTACCTGCTCTAGAGTAGTCCCCTCTAAGGGGCCACAGGTGGTCTCTGTGCTTGGAGAGACCCTCCCCCTCCTGTTCTCAGCTTCACAACCTCAAGGCACTTTCTCTCATTTTTCCCCCTTGCTCCCCACTCCGTGGAGTGCTTTTCTCTCCCTCATGTGTTCACCAAAGACACCACTTGCCTGGCTGCTGGCTCAGCTGTGTCCTGCAGGGACAGCAGTGAAAGGAGGGGGTAACAGATGCTTGCCCTACAGACAAACAGCCAGAGAAGCCCACTCCCAGCCTCTCCGCAATGGTTGCAAACCACAGGCTGCTAACCACTGATCCCCCCATTCACCCACCTATACTCTTCAAGCATTTCCCAGGTCTGCTTTCACTAATGGGTGCTGAATTCTCTTCTCCTGAATGTTGAAATGAACTTCACTTATCAGCACACAATTTTTTGATTTCTCTAAAAGGCATCCTTTAACCTCATACCAGAGGGCACGATGAGTTTGCAGGAGCATTAGCTTCTCCATCACAAAGCAAAATGACCCATGCTCTATCATACTCTACTTGAAAGCCCCTCAACTTTTGCCCCTAGACAAAGCTAGAAAATAAAATTCTCCACCAGGGTATGCTTCAACAGAAAACAGGTTTTCAAATCTCTCTTCATTCTTCCATATTGAAGAAAAAGAAACCACTAATCCTCCTACCTCATCAGCTCTCTGCACAAGGATAACACTAATTCCTTTAGAAATAGCATGAGAAAAATGATAAAAGCAGCTTTCTTGGAGCTAATCTTCAGATACAAAAATAAACTCACTTTTTCTCAACCAAACACCTTTAAGAACAACCACAAGAAGGATTCTTAAACCACCCCCATTTATTCTTACAATAGACTCTCAGTATTTCTAGTCCCTGCACTGGTGGGCCTGCCATCTCAGTTCTTCGGATACTTACTTGCTCAGCACTTGGAAGGTAGGTACACCACCAATGATGACTTATCCACAGCAGGGTGGTGCTCCGTAAAGCAAAGTACCCCATTCAATTAAAAACCAGCCTTTGTAGTCAGAGATCTTCAGATATTCTCTGACAAAGCCTCTTCAAATCTAATCTCTTTTACAGAGTTAGATAATAGGGGCTTTCAAACTAAAACCACACATCTATATAGCTCTAATGCAGACTAAAGCAACTAATACGAAGATAAGCTTATTTCGTTCTCTCTTAGAAGAATTTGGTCTTCTGAGAAAGAAACTCCCATCAGTATCATAGAATCATAGAATAGTTAGGGTTGGAAAGGACCTTAAGATCATCTAATTCCAAGCCCCCTGCAATGGGGACAGCTCACACTAAACCATCCCACCCAAGGCTATGTTCAACCTGGCCTTGAACACCGCCAGCAATGGAGCATTCACAACTTCCGTGGGCGACCCATTCCAGTGCCTCACCACCCTTACAGCACAGAATTTCTTCCTCATATCCAATCTAAACTTCCCCTGTTTAAGT
>JAOEHY010030953.1:0-17813 GCA_025447955.1 Psilopsiagon aurifrons
AGGGAAGTTGTGAATGCTCCATCCCTGGCAGTGTTCAGGGCCAGGCTGGACATAGCCTTGGGTGGCATGGTTTAGTGAGAGGTGTCCTTGCCCATGGCAGGGGGATTGGAACTAGTTGATCTTCAGGTCCTTTCCAACCCTAACTATTCTATGATTCTATGAATTTAATTCGCATTTTGACTCAATTTTGGTTTAGCTACCAAAAATACAGGTGCTTGAGTATCATATGCTTAAAAGCACTACAGGGGAGAAGTAACAACTTCGCTGTAGATGTCTAGTGAAGACTGTTAAAAATTTCAGAGTATATTTAAATTAATATTTTTTACTATAAAATGGAATTATTTACTATTTATTGCTTATAAGCAGTGTGTAGGCCTTCCATACACTTAAATTCTACTTAAAAAGTTCTAGTGTTTTGACCACACTTAAAACTGTTTTAGAAAAGATGCCTTCACATTAGTTGGACTTTCTAAACACCTCGGTCACATTTTTGTCTTACTATATTGCAGATTTTTTCAAGATGGCAATAGCTTTATAGAAGCTGACCTAAGTGTCTGTGAAACAAGCAATAAGGGCCAAATGGTAATCAGATTTGGCCATGCTGGTATAATTAAGCAGAACACAGAAGTAGAATGGATATTTTATCTCCTTGGTATTGTAAAGAAATGTCTAGAATTCACAATAAACAGGGCAAAGGACTACAATGTCTCTACTTTTCTCTTAAACAGCATTGGGCTATAAGTAAATGTAAATAAGAATATCATAATTGATGTAAGAAAACTAAGAATAAATGTCAAGCAAAGTAAGGCATATTTATTTAGCATTTGTTAATTTAATTTTAAATATTACTGAAGCATGATTGCATGACATTCTGAGCAGGTTATGCAAGATCTGATTTTATTTAAGCAAAGAATATAAATAGAAAAGAGGGTTATAGAGAAACTCATCTTTTGAGACAACTTACATGCTCACCTTTCTTGGTTTTCTGGTGGTCTAGAGACTTTTCTACCCTGGCAGTCAGAAGGTCAGACTTTTATTGTAAACTTGCAGGACTCTGAAAAATTAGTGTGTTTAGAGTAGTCCATGCGATTGAAAACCCATTTGTGACAGTACTGTTTCCAATCTGCCAGAGTGAGAAAGATTGGTAAGCACAAATCTTCTCTATTTAGACATGTTCAAAGTAACTCAGCATCTTTGTTTCCAGACTAGGGGTGTAATATCCCATGTTTTTTATTAGAGCTGCTCAACAAAGACAATCTGTAAATTAATGTCTATTTTCTTACCAGGCTTAGACTGACCAAAGCAAAATTAACTAACTGTGCTGTCATCTAACCATTTAGAAAAGATAGCAGCTCCATCAAAATGTTGCTGTAAGGCTCTTTGGGTAGGGGAAAAAACTTCTATAAAAATACTCACTGCACTTACAGTAACAGGTCAGATTAATATAATTACTCATGGTTTAACTGCTCATTTTACAAGCCTTGATCAGTTAAGCATCATTAGGCTGCAGTATTTGAAGTGTTTCAGAAACCAGGAAAAGCAGCAGGTAAGCCCCCTCCTCATTGCCTTACCCTCAATCCTACAAGCAGTACTTCAGGCAGTCTCTAAAAATTGTATGAAGCAGTCATACAAGGAAAAGAGCTCAATTCCACATTTAATCATATTGGGTAGGCAAAAATGAAATGTTTGCAGCTGTGTACTCTTCCTAAAACTGAGCAGAGGTACAAAGTTTTGGGCAGCCTTGTTGCTGATTATCTTGACATCTGTTTCCCATATTTGCTAGTTGTTTTGAAGTTCTTACTATCAATGCTTTAAGTACACACAAGCATGTATATTAATGTACACTGGAGACAGATCTAACCTATTAGAAATTTAGGTACTAGAACGTTATAAATGTTACTTGATACCTTATAAAGCCCAAGATACCTGACCAGTGCATATGCTCTGTTGCTTGATGTAGTCAGGTGATAACATGTACACTCATGCTGCCTACTTCAGCGAGTGTCAAAAGTTCATGCTAAGTACTACATAAATTATCACCTAATTAAGAGCTGTTATGGTTTGGATTGGGAGGGAAGTGTAAACTTGATTCTCCTTAGAGAGCTGTATGCAGAAATATGATGTAGAATTAATTTTACAAATAAAGGTCAAAGATGAAAGTCTGAACGTATTTATTGGAAGAAGGAACTGGAAGGGAATCTTGACTTCCTTGATTAAATCCTTTTCTGCTTATGAAAATACTAAGAGGTTAATTTGGTGTTATGTGTACTTCCCCATTATATTATAGAGATGTCAGGAGCACTGTTCTGTTACTGGCACAGTTTACACCTTATAGGATTTCTGAACTTTCCATTGCTACTCTTACATCAGTAGTTACTGAATCGTAATTTAGGAATACTAGAAGAAACACTCACCTGACTCACCTGGAGATTGGAGTTCAGGATTACAAATTAGGCTGTTATGGAATGCTCTTGTGTGAACACATTATATGTGAATATCTGTGTCTATCAATTTACTATATTTATAGAAACCATATAAATATGTTGTTTGTGTGTTAGACATGAAGATACATGTGCTTCTGCTGGGTAAGTGGTGATATTGTCCTAGCTGGCTAAGAATTTTAACATATAGAATCTAATATCTGCATCAGTTCAAGGAAATATTTATGATTCATAATAATTTTCAAACATCTGGGAACTGGGGAAAGATTGAAAATAATTTTAACTATAATTTATTTGGACACATCACACAAAATAAACTGTTTCTCTCTCCCATTTGTTCCAACAATTTATGTGACTATATTAGAGCATACATAAACATGAAAAATGTCTGTTCCTGTGACTGTACCACTGTTTCCTTCAGCTTTTGAGTTTTACCTTTTGAGGAGGCCTCAATCAATAATGAAAGTTTGTGGTTCATGCAGAGATGTCTACAAAGCCCATCATGATGCTTTAGATTACAGTGTTCTTTAGGACAAGGACAGCACTGGAATGGGTTGCCCAGGGAAGCTGTGAATGCTCCATCGCTGTCGCTGTTCAAGGCCAGGTTGGACAGAGCCTTGGATGACATGGTTTAGTGGGAAGTGTCCCTGCCCATGGCAGGGGAGTGGAACTAGATGATCTTAAGGTCCTTTACAACCCTAACTTCCTATGATTCTATGAGTCTATGTTTTACATACTCAGCAAAATGTGGATATACTAGTGGGTGACATTCTTTGACACTACTAGATCTTAAATGATGTAAAATAATATTCATGGTCCCTGGAAGAGAAGGAAACAGTCAAAGATATGGAACTAAAGTGAGAACTCTAAAGTCAGGAAAACCTTTATGAAGCACTTCGTATTTTCAGGCAATTAATTGATTCTAAAGCAGTTTTTGGTACCTTCAGCAAAAACAACAAGGAAGTCAACATTAGCAGTATGACAGTTACAACACTGATTCAAAAAAGCCCATGGTAATTTTTTTTTCTCCAGCTAGACAGTGAGCAGCTGAAGGCAGCTGAACACCCAGAGCCATCTGTGTTAAAACAATACTTCAGAGTGGAAAGAAACACTAAGTAGAAGGAGGGGGTGGGGAAATAGGAAACACAAGCAAGGTAGCCAAACAGGCAGTCTTGTATCCCAAAATGCCTCTGACATTTCTCCTTGTCTACACTTCAGGAAGACAGAGTGGGGGAAATCCCAGGAGTGCAGTAGTTTTTGCGGCAAGCAGTATTCCACATTGCAAATACCACTGCTACCACAGCAGGTAGCCTGTGCAAAGATGCCAGGGGCTACACCACAGTAGAGGCCAAATTACCTCTTCTCCTCCCCAGGTAAAGTCTGAAGCATGTTGACATATGTGTGTTGGAAAATTTGTATTGGTATTACCAATATCAAGAAGAGGCTTCCCTTGCTATATTGTGTCTGAACTAGATGTGCGTTTGAACTGTTGACTGAAGGAGAGAGGAACTGTAGGAAGGGTTTTCAAAGATCTTCAGTGGCACTGAACTGCCTCAGCACTGGTATAAGTAGTAATATTTTCACTGCTTTCTATAGAGTTTTGTTCTTTATGTCTGTTTGTTTTGAATGATGTACATATGATTTTTTTAGTGAAAGTAACTAAAAGTGTAGTATTGCCAAGCCGGAGATGCTGCCCAAACACTAAGACCAGACCAAAAGGCTCTAGTATTGTTTATGTCTTTGTTGTCACTCTTGAATGTCCCACAGAAAAGTGGGATAACCAATATTTACTTCATCACTAAACTCTATATTTTGTCCTCCATTGTAGTGCTGTGGTACCTGTATGCTAAAAACTTGTGTATTCTGCTAATTTCAATATACATTAGTACCACAGAACTCAAAAGAGAATAATTAATTAATATTAAATAATTATTTAACATCTTGGCATTTCTCTAATGCTGTTACCTGAGCAGTATGCCCTACAATGATCCCAGCCTTCTTCAGACAGGTGACTGCTTCATACAATTTTTAGAGACTGCCTGAAGTACTGCTTGTAGGATCGTGGGTAAGGCAATGAGGAGGGGGCTTACCTGCTGCTTTTCCTGGTTTCTGAAACACTTCAAATACTGCAGCCTAATGATGCTTAACTGATCAAGGCTTGTAAAATGAGCAGTGTTACAGAAATGCAAAGCGTTATCTTATTATTAACAGGGTATCAGAGGTGTTCCCCAAGGCTTCATAGCAATCTCATGCTGTTCTTCAACCCTACAAGAGATAAATAATGATCAGATGCAGTCCTAAGTGGATGTTTTCCAGGGCTAATTACCTGCAACTGCTGGACAAGCCCTGCTTCTTTCTTCTGGACTGTGAACCTACTTTTGTTCATTGCAATGTTCAGGTAACCCTGACAGTGTCCAGGAATCACTTGACAACGTTGTCATGGTTTGATCATGCTGCTCTGCTGCATTTGGTCTACAGATGGTTAAATCCTGCTGATAGAAGAAAAGCTGCTTCAAACTGTTATCAGCTGGGTGATGATCTCTAAGATGTCTCAAAGTAGGAAAATCATTGGTGGCTTTGCAGCATCTGTTTCTCCCCTCCTATACCACAGGGAGACTTGGTTTTTATTTACTTCAGTGAATGAGCAGTTAGATTCCATCAGTTGTCTGTACAGCATGGTCTACTCCTGGCTCTGCCATTTGTTACCATAGTCATTGTGAGCCAGACATACCGCTTGGTGCCCCAGTTTTCTAACCTACGCTGTTAAGACATCAAGGGATTACCCTAAGGCCTGCACAGGTTTTGATTTTATTTTTTTTTTTTTTTTTTACCAGGGAACCACAAAAAGGCAGAACATGTGTTCTCCCTGAGTGTCTATTTTCTGTATGCAAAAGCCAGCCAATTGCATCAGTTTTAAGTTTTGTTAAAAGGCAGGCTGGATGATGCAGCAAATGTGATGACATGAAAGAAACTCCACAGTCTGCTCTTTCGAGGTCTTATGTAAAGAGGAACACATGTGCCTTTGGCCTTAATTTGGTTTACTGATCTTTCAGTTCCTCATTTGAATGCTTAGGATCAGCCTATGTGCTACAAATCTTACTAGACTGAGCCAGTGTGTCTGCAATGCTTCTTTCAGCAAACACAAACCAATTTTAAGGGCCTGGAAAACGGTACAGCAATTTGCTGGCCCAAAAGCAAAAATAAACCGTGCGCAGTATGTCACATTAGCTCTTAACTGTCTCCAGGAAGTGAAATGTTTGACAGGGAAATATATTTGCTTGTGGTCTCATTTGATTCATGTTTCAAGGAAAGAATTGAAGTCATACCCCCAGTGGAGAACATACATCGATCAAGGGGAGGACACTGCAGCCTATGGGATGTCATCTTCCTGCACCCTCCTCACTGCTTCCCTGTAGTGGCATAGGGAGATTTTAGAAAAGGTATACGGTGGGGTTTGTCCCCCAGTACTGACAGGGGTGTTTTTATGGCAAAAGAACTATGTTGTGCCCTTTCTGAATTGCAGCTCTGAATAATCTTGTTGGGAAGCAAGGCGATACTTCCTGAATTATTTAAGAAAAGGTGACGTGTCTTCTTAATCTGTTACTTCTTGCCATAGCATGCGCTGCAGGCTGCTGTTGATCACTGTTCTCTCCAGGTCCTTGTGCCCAGCATGACTAACCTGATGAGCCAGCCATTCAGATTCCAACTGCCCGGTACTCCCAAGGTATACAGCAAGTAATGTGATTGCGTGGGATAAAATGGATGGGATAAGCATAAGCTAGGTGTAGAAATCTTTCCATACTGAGAAGTTATGACTTCATTGTGGTGGACTTTGCACCTAACTTTCTACCTCTTGTCTCTTCCCAGTAAGAAAACATGCAGAAATATTAGTACTGACTTCCAAAGAGTTACTATAAATATGGAACAACTCCACAAGTTTGTGGAATTTCTCCCATGTAAAAATGTATGACAGAAGAGCCTGGGTCCTGAGTGTAGGTGGTGATTTATAAAATACAGCTGATAGAACACAATCCAATTTCTAATTTCTGATTTGGTTCCTAATCTGTTTTCTCCATCTGACTGCAGAGCTGCTGTATCATGTAAGAATGCCCTCTCAGGCTAACCTCAGTGTTAGCTTTCTTGAGACAGAATAGTAAAACTTAGTCTTAAAAGTAGAGATAAAATATTTAGTGACAAATGGAAGGACTTTGCTGACGTTCTAGTCCAAGAGCCATCATAACTGTTGTCTTCTTTGTCTCACCTTCTAATTCTGCTATTTTTTTCTTTCTTCTTTCTGACATGGAGAGTATCAGCAATATAAAAACCCTACCACTGAACTGTACATGTAGCACCTCTCCACACTGCTGTGATTGACGAGGAGGTAACTCTGAAGCTTCATTAAAGCTATGAGTGTTTCTGTTTTTGTGCACAAAATACTTCTTAAAACTATTTTAAGTAGTCAAGCAGATATGCTAAAGCACTAAAAATAAATATTTAAAAATACTTGACCTCAAAATACCAATCCATCAGAAGCAGAGCTTAGAAGGACCTTTAAAAGGATCTTTTCCTTGTATCCTGCCCAGAGCAGAACTTCAGATTTACAGACTTGTGGTTAAGGCAGATCTGGACTCAGTTGCCACCTCAGTTCGCACCATTTTTCAGTGTCTTGTCCTCTTGGCATGAGTGTTGCAGGTCTCAGCGTAGCATGGGGGTTTCCAATATTTTCTTAACAAGGTAGTACAGCTCACAAAAGCTCTCTTACAGGTCACAGCCCATGCAGAGGAGATGCTTGCCTCTTACGCTGCCTCTTACAGAGCTGCGGCCATGGCAGGAACTGTGTTTTTGCACAAATCTCTCTGAGATTTTACTCACACAGAAGCATGTTCCGCTTTTGAAAAGCCCTAATCCTGCCATCAGCTTATTCTGTTGGCTTTATTTACTCCCTTACAGCTCTTCTGGTTTTGTTTTTGGTTTGGGTGTTTTGTTTTGTTTTTGTTTCACAGCAGGGAAGAAGCCAGCCTTGTGTGGCTCACCAGCTTTTTGTGGAGTAACAGGAGCCTGACCACAGCTTGGGTACCTCAGCAGGCAGAGGTCCCTGCTCCTCTGAAAGGAGCATCAGACGAAGTATTAAAGAAGAGTGTGTTCTCTCAGCTGCTCAGCAGTATCAACACTAACCAGAGGATGATCTGTATTTCTGCTGCCCCGTGCCAGATGGCAGCATTTTGATACTCCAGTCTTCATTGCAGGTCTGTGCTCTGTGGTTATGGCAAGACTTCATCCTGAAATAGCTGCTTGGTTTTTGACATTCAGGCATGGCCCACTGATTAGGGTATTTCAAGCTGCAAGTTTCAGTTGAACCCGTAAGCAGCAACTGGTTTTAAGAAATGAGGAAAGAGTTTCCCTGGTATTTTAAAGCTGGGAAGAATGGTGCAGAGTTTGCAGGTAGCTTGCTCTGTGCTGAATGAAGCCCAGAGATCTGTTGCAGTGGGGTTTGCACATTGCAATGTACATCTGTAAATATACATACAGTCGGAAGATAGTTTGAATGCTTATGCCCCACATAAACCAAATTGTCTTTTGAATGTGATAAATACAGAAGATTTTCAATAATACTGAATGATTTGGGTTTTAATTTACAACTTAGTACAGCAGAGAACCTAGTCTCTCAAGGAAAGTTTATTGTCTTAAGATCAAAGCCCAAATCTGTACTTAAAATTGTATTTTGGACCCTTTCTGTTCTTAAGACAAGTAATGTTTCATTAAAAGGCAAATATCACCATGAATACAGAATATATCAGTTCATGAGCATGATTTTATCTGTTGTCGAGGGTTATATCTAGTCTTCAAAGGCACTGGTACAGAAAAGAGAATTGCCAGATATACCTAATAGCATATAACAGAAAAACAGCAGGCTTAACATAAGATCAGTCAGTGTTTCAGGCATGATGCTGAGCAAATGCACCCCTGGTTCATATGGTATACACTCCTGGTTGCTGCTGGGACATGTTTAGCTGAGTTTCAGTTGTCTTCTAGGGTTGCAGAGGGTTGGACTGGAAGTTCTTTTTGTTTCTAAGTGCAACTGCTTATTTTTGTATAAGTTCACCTTTTCCTTTGTCAGCAATCTTGGTGAATTAAGAAGACCTCCTTCAAAGTCATGAAGCAGCAAAGCCCAAGAGCAGTGGAAACAGGGTCATTGTATGCCTTGAATGCTGGAATTGAGGAAGAAAACCAATTTACAGAGCCTCTTCAAAAAATAGGGGTTCCTTTCCCCATTGCAGAAAGTGAGAACATTGTAACATGGAGCAAATGACCTGCAGTGATGCTTGCTTGCTACATAAAATACTTTCAATGCATGCATGTCTCTCTGCTAACTCAGCCACTGTGTTCAGGATGTTTTGTGACACCACAAAGCAGCTGTTCTTTACTCTTCTGACTACGACATTTATATTCAACCCTGACATTTTAATCTAATAAAAAAAAAAAAAAAGCTCTTTACCTGCTTGCAGTGTAAACAGAGAACCTCTATATAATGGGCATCTGTGGAATATGGAATTAATCCCACTAGTGCGGAAAAACCTTCATAACTCTCTTGCGGCTTCATCACTCTTTGAGTTATGAGGTCTTCCTCTCACTTGTGGGATAAAGTCCAAATCCCACAAAAGCTTATTATGTGTCCACTATTTATTAAGACTTCATCATTTAAAACAAAACACTTAAGAAAGACACTGGGAAACATTTAAAATCAAAGAGGTTTCAGTCTGAGGAATATTTGTTGTATTTGAAGGTTTTTCAAAGCAGAGAAGAAAAAGTTCATTTTAGTCATGATAACCACTGAACTTGGTGCTTCTGCTTGTTTTTCTTTTTTCTTGTTCTCCATGGAGAGATTCTGAATGTTTTTCCTTTCTCTCCTACATGATTTTATAAATCTTTTAGTATACTTGTGAAGACTTCACTTATTTTTTCTCTGCCTTTAAGCCCAGTGACTAGTTTGTAAGTGAGAGCCTTTGTTCCCTGGTTTATGGATGTAAGTGTATGCACTTGCTGGGCTTTGACTTACAGAAAGTCCTTTAAATGACACTCATTGTTTTGCAGAAATGTAACATAACACAAATATATTAGCTAAAGTTCAAATAGTAGTTTAGTAGTACTAACATTTTGTACTGAGGTTGTTGTAGAGCTAAGAAGGTTGGGCAGGAGGTAGGGAAACCTGAGCTTGATTTTAAACTCTTTTATGTACTATGTCTGTGTGCATTTAAATCTCTTTGTCTTTTCTTGCCTTAATTTCCACAGACAGACTGTTAGAATGCTGATTCTTATTCTCCCTCCCCAGTATTTCTTTATGGTCTCTCTGTGTCTCAAAGTAGAAGCTAATGTCAAACAAATCATTTGATATAATGCAAATAAATGTAACTTTTATATTTTCCATGCTGCATGGAAGTGAATTTTATTACTTCGTTTTAGTAATTTATGATATAGTTTTATGGAAGAATCTTTACAGTAATTATTTTACAAAGTAAGGATAAGACTAGATTAATCTAATTTTAATTGCCTAGATGTGTTTTAAGTCATGCAAATGATATTATTGTTATTGACCTGCTAAAAATATTTCAAGTTTTCTCTCCCTGGATTTGCACTTTTCTCCATTTCTTCCTGTTAGAAAGGTATAACTGTTATCACCTATATAATTCTCTCTTCCTCCAACCCCTAAAGTAACTAATTTTCAAACAGTTGTGATATATACGGAGCTCTGTCTTACAGCTGGGGATGAACAAGGCAGAGGGGGTTTAATTTACTACTCCAGTGTCATTCTGTACATCACTGAGAGTACTCAGATGAGAATCCAGAAGTTACTGTCTGCCACTCCAGAGCTCTCATGGCATGGCTCTTAAGGCAAATTTAGTTGATGTTCTGCTCTGAAATAGGCAACTACTTTTTCATCATCTTGCAGAGAAGTAATGGTGAGATGAGAATACTGAAACATTTACATGGTGTGGAACAAATCCGGCATCATCACCTTCCTGAATCTTGTCAGATACCTGGATTCTGCAGGCACTGTGCTCCTGTTCTGCTGGTACTGAGGTTAGATGAAAAGTACAGTGCAGTTAAAAGATGTGTGCCTGGAAGACTGATGGTGTTGGACCTCTTTACCCCTTAGAAAGAAATGTTAGGGTAAGACAGCAGACTGCCTCTGGTGAGTGGGGAACAGAAGAGTATTACTCTGCCTTTTGGAAGACAGAGGGCATGATGTATCATTCTTTAGCTCTGGAAAATCAGGTAAATTTAGACAAATTTCAGGGGAGCAGCCAAATCTTGGGTGCATACTTGAACTCTGAACTATTCACTTGTTCATATGTTCTTCCAGTTAATCACTTTTCTTTCCTTACCCTTAATAGAGAAAACATGATCTGAATTTAAGGCAGGCAGGGGAATAAAGAGCAAACAGCCATAGCTGCTGACTGTTTCTACAAAAGCTAAGGGCTACTTCTAGTCTCCAGTGAGAACTCAGGATGGGCCTCCTTTTATGAGAATCTGTGAGATTTACAGCAAAAAATGTACAGCCAGTCAGAGGGCTTCTACTTGATGACAGATCTTCCTGCTCAGCATTTGCTGCTGAGTGGAACTGAATTAGCACAAAATGACCCTTTTATTCTGCCATAACATGGATTTATATTCACAGGGGCAGCTCCTCAGTAGGGGTAAATTTTCTTAACTTTTTCAAAAGACTTGTGTTCAGCCATCTGAGGTTTGATCCTGACAAAAGGTGAGCACATGCCTTCAAGCTCCATGACTTCATCTATGAATGCCCCTGTCGCCATGTGGCCCCTCCAATCTTTAGCTTTCTTATATTGTTTTACTCAGAAAGGAGTTTCAACCCATTATAACAGATGCTGACAAAGTGTAGTAACACTTTAGATGTAATTATTTTTTAGGTGTGAAAAATTTTGGGATGTGAGGGGAACTTTGAGATAAAGTTATTTATTTATTTATTTTTAATTTTGGAATCATTTTGCCCTTCCAGCAAATTCAGATTTTTTTTCTTTATTTTGAAGCATTTATTTTGCATAAATTAATTTTAAAAGAAATCTAAGACAATTCTGATGACAGTGATCAATTTTTTCCTCTGCTGCATGTGTAAACATGTAACAATAATAAATTTGAAATGTACATAAATTCAGTTTTCAAATTAAAAGAACAGAAAAGGCAAGCAAAGCATGAGCTGCAGAAGCAACAGGAAGTTAAAAGGTGGCATGAGTGAAACAAGAATGTAAATCACATTTTTTATGAGTGGCCACCCGGACGACAGAGTGCAGAAGCAGACCAGGTTGTTGTGAGAAATAACAATGAAGAGTGCACATGTAATAATACAAAGTACCTAAAGAGAGGGGTAGGACTGGGGCAGTGGTGGGGAAGGCTATCTTAGAACAGGGCTTGGAGCAGGCTCATTGCTTACACTGCCTCCCACTTCCTTTTTGGTCCCCATGACCCCCCTTTTTTTTTTCCTTAAATGAGGTTGGTTTTTGCTAGGGATGGTCCAAAAAAGCACCCTCTTGAACAATAAACACAAATGACTGTGGTGGTCCTGTCAACTTTGGATCTTTGTAAAATAACCAGTGATCCACAACACTTTCTGGAATTGATTTTACAGGCTTTCCCCCTACCTCCTCACTGACAGCCTGGAAAAAAAATAGTTCCCCTACCACCATCAGTGAATGCTAGTCATTCTCCCATTATTGTAAATTCTTACATGCAAAGAGTCCTAAAGAGCTATCCCTTTGAAGCAAAGGTGATTTTGCTACTGAAGGGGCAACAAATCAAAGACTATGCTCACAAACTTACATTTTTAAAAGGACACTTCCAAATGGTTAAATAGTTATGCATGGCAAGGACCTGAAACTGTGGTGATTTATTCAGACTCCATAGCCTCTAGTAAAATATAAATTTTTGTTACTAGTGGTATAAACCATGTTAGGGACATGGTTAGTACATGGCTTAGTGATAGACTTGGCAGTGCTGAGGTAACAGTTGGATTTGGTGATCTGGCTTAGTGATAGACTTGGCAGTGCTGGGTTAACAGTTGGATTTGGTGATCTGGTTTAGTGATAGACTTGGCAGTTCTGGGTTAACAGTTGGATTTGGTGATCTTAAAGATCTTTTCTAACCTAAAAGATTCTGTGATTCTATGATAAATGTAACATTCTCTCCTCCTCCCTTTCCCCCCCTTTTTCCTGAGTGCAAGACTTCCAAGATTTTTGGAAGAAAAAAAGCATCTGTTTTTCTGTATATTTGCTTTTTTTATAGACTTCATAAATCCAGCAGGCTTCTATTTGGACCACTAGGCCCTTTCAATAGAAGCATGTTTTCACTGGGATTTCCACATTCATAATTATTCCTCTCGTTTCTCTGCTGTGAGAAGACAAGCTGCTATTTCATTGCTTTGGGGAAGTTAATAATATGGTAGGCAAAACATCAGGAAAAATTATAATGAATGAACCTATACAAATTGTAGGGAAACACACACTGCTGTTATAAAATGTTCCCATCATAAATCCCGGCAAATCACTCTGTGCACAAGTGAATAACTTTTTAACACATAAACACTCAATTAATTAAAGGTAATATACTATATACACTCAAACTAGTGTGACACAGAAAAGACAGATTCAAATAATGGCATTCAAGATTGTGGGCCCAGTCGTGTCTGCTACAGTCCTCCTGAGAGATCTGGGAATAATAACACTCCAAAGTAACTCTTTTCTGTACCTGAAGTGAAAATGAAGTTCTCAGCGTCAGCACTGCAATACTGTATCATTTCATTCACTTCAGGAGTACGTAGGAAACTCCCTACTTTTTTTTTTCTCACCTTATTTCATACACAGCAAATGTTTCCTCGGGTTCATGTAGGTCACCATTCTCTCCTCCTCCTCCCTACTGTTTCTTAGTTGTTGGTATTTTTTTTCCACCTTACCCAGAATTTTGGGAAGATTATCTCTTTTAATAATTGCATTATTTGCAAGACCAGTTAATTTAGTGACACTGCCTTTTCTGGTTCAACTCCATTAAAATGTATCCCTTCATTTTGAGAGCCATGTTGGTTAGAAGTTGTTGGGACTATTTTAAAAATACTTTTAAAATAATTTTTTCTCTCTCTAAGCAAAAAAGAAGAGTGAGGGAAAACAAACAAACTTTGAAATGTTTTGAGTTTTGGTTATGTTTGTGTCAAGATCAGACAGAGACTCACCAGCTGTAGAAAAATAACTAACTTGTACTCACATGGGAAGGTACAAAGCAAAGTTCAGTTCTCCAGTGCAGGGGTTATTAAGTTTTCTTTTAAGTGGAATTAGCTCCAACAAGATTTACTGAGAGCAGCCCACCACAAACTAGCTAAAAGTAATGACTTGAATGCAAGACTTTTACATTCAAGAATACGTACCTGTCTGAAGTTAAATGATTTTGCTATATGATTGGATAGGTCTTTTTATGCTTCCACATAAAAAAAAAAAAAAAAAAAAAAAACATGAACTGCATTTGTAAACAGTATTTTTAAGACAGTATGGGAGCATTTTTTAATTATTTAAAGGTTTCTGGACTTAAGGAACTTTTTCCACTCAGATCCAAACTATATATTGATACTATGACCAGTTCCTATGTGTACTGAATATGATAGAGTTTATATATTGGTCATGTACCTCTGAGTGAAGGAAAATTAACATTTTTACCCCTACTCTCCACTGCTCTTTTTTGCATAACTTCCTCCTTCTCCCCAAAGGTAACAGGATGTAATAGCTGTCAGTGACAACTGGGACTATTTTGGGTACATGCTGTGTGATCACCCATTTGGAATGGATTTATCACACCTAACCTTATGCTTGAGCTATGAAACAGAATGAGTATGCGACTTACAACACCTCAAACAATAAAGCAACACATGAAAGATTTGTGTCTTCTGTTGCCAGCTACTGGCAGATATTTTTCTTTTTATCTTCTAAATTAAGTCATAGATTTTCCTCAATAAGTGCACTCATTTTGCCCAGGGCACATTAATGTCTTCTGCCATCATGAGGGAGTCCTATGGGACAAACCCCACACAGTATCATAGGGAATTGAAGGGGAATTTTTGATCATTCTAGGGTAGGGATGTATGTTGTCATGCCACTTAACAATAATTAATAACTTTTATAGGCCTCAGTCAGTATTCTCTTTTTAGTCTGTGTGTGCCCAGTCAGTCTGTGAGCCATCTGTATTGATATAGACAGGGCTCCCTGACACGCATAACGGAAAAAAACATAGTTTTGAGCACATACCTGTTGGACTCAGCAGGTACAGTTATAGATTAGGAAATTTCATACAAAATTACTGGCAGAGATATTTCAGAACCTAAAAATGAACCCTCATGCTTGGCCACAGCTGCTTTAAATGATTCATAAGTATTTAGGCCATTTAAAGGCTTGTTGGTTGCTGTAAAACTTTATCCTGTTAAACCTTATCCTTCACTTACGACATTTAAAGCCTACTTCTAGAATTTATATCTTCTGTTGCTCTGCCTTTATTCATCACATTTCATAGTTTCTCTTTCAAGAGCATCAATTATTAGCTGCATAAATTATTTTATGAATGCATGTTACTAAATGATATCTCTTTTTCTGCTAAATTTAACATTTCAGTCCCCAAAGAATCCTTCAAATCAGAAGTATACTGATGTTGACTGTAGCCACTAACAAATCCATGGGGGAGGAATTGATCCAGTCAAGATCCTCTTAGCTGGTGATTACCCAAGGAAGTGATCCTCTGGGAGACTGCCTTAGACCTTTATCTCTTTTCTAATCTCTGGCTTTCACCGTGCCCTGTGTTTAAAACTTCCACTCTTTAGTTCTTTGCTATGTGAAACTTGATACCTAACGAGCGGTGGTGCATTACTTTGTGTGTTGCAATACTCGTAGCAATGTTCATCTATTTTGTTCTTATCTATCTTACAAAGAACAGCTGCACAGTAGCTGTTAAAATTATTGCAAAATTCAGGCAGAAAACAAGTCTGAGGAGTCTTTAACACTTATTAACAATGTCATGCATTTGATGGAGTAATAGCTGACAAAAGCATGGCAAAAGGAGGATCAGAATAGGAAAGATACTTTTTCGCGATAGCTAACTGAAACTTGAAATCATAATTATTTTTTTCTTTTAATTTCTCATTAATAATGTACTGTTATAAATAATCTTTTACAGATTTTTTTCCTTGTTCAGAAATTGTCTAAACTAGTAAAATTATTGAGTTGTTTATGGCCTGCACTGATAGAATTTGCTTCAACTTATTAAATTCTGCCTTTTCCAAGGTAGAAACCTTTTTAATACCATTAAACAACATTATGCAGCCATTCAAGATGGAAAGAGAAAATACTGTCAGAAGCCAGTAAAACATAATTCCCTGAAATGAAATAACTGAGAAAATTTTAGATCAAGTAGTATGTGATTACATGTTTGGAATATAAGCATTCTGCCTGACTATAGTCCAGAATACATATGCTGCCTCTGGTGCCTGAGCTGCCTTGTTCAAGACTGGATTGGAGCATCTTCTTGTGCTGAGAAGATATCCCTCCATGCACAGTGAGTGCCTGCATGCTTCTGCCTTTGTATAAGTGCTGAAGAGAGAGACATGGCCTACAAAAGAGGGGTTTTATACATAATATGTGCATGTGCATACAGAGGGACAATAGCAGCGACATTGCTATAGAACAGAAAGAGGGAACAGAAAGAAAATAAGCTACTCAAACGGGAATAAACGTGCTTGGAGTTCTCCAGACACATGCATTCATTAAACTGAAAACCAGCCCTCTGGTCCTCTCCTTGGAAAAACTCCTGATGAAGAGATGACTTGCTGTGGATTTGTGAGGTAAAAGCTTCAATGGAAAATTAAATCTGGCTTCTGCTGTCTGGGCTGAGACTCCTTCCACTTAAGCGGTGGCATGACCTCACTGGGAGTGGAGCTGAAAAACTTCCTAGGCCAATGTAATGCGCCACTGAGGCTTACTTGCTGCCTTCCCTCCTGTCCTCAGAGATTACCTGCTCCTCCACCCAACCCCAGGCAATAACTCCTGCAGGGATGATGCATCTTAGGCAGTCCCTGATGTCAATGACCAGGCACTGGAAACATCCTTCCCGGACAGGATCTTAGTATGGTCTTTCCTGACACAAAAGATCAGACTGAACTGGAGGCTGAGAGTGTCCAGAGCTAGTATAAAACATTTTAGCAATAAAATCTTCCATCAGAACATATATAAATACTGTTCAGAATCCTTCCTCTGGGTACTGTAACAGATTCATCTACCCCAGAAGAGCAGACAGTGAAGTATTTCCTCCTTCTGCATTCCAAGTCTCCATGGTGAGCTCAGACACTGGACTGATGGACAGTGTTGCAAAGTCTTTTACACTCTCCCCTCCTAATTGTTCAATAAATTTTCAGAGTACAAAGTAATAATTAAGGTATTACTTTTGTCTGCATGATGACAAAATGCATATTATAAGGAAGGAAGTGTGAATTGTTATTTCCAATCAAACAAAATTACTGAAGTAACAAGAATAAAGAGCATCAGAGCCTAACAGTTGTTTTGGAAGCAAATTTTGCATTGTTTTGAAGAACTTTTATGATGATTTGAACTGCTTTCTATTTATGGACTTCCAGCTGCTCCCAGAGGAATCTTTTTCTTTATTTAATGCCTCTGAAGTTCCTTGAAATGCTTGGATGAATGGCCCTATGTAAGAGCCAAAGATTATTTTATTCACTGAACTTCAGAACAATGAAAATGTCCTGCATGGTTAAGCAGTGGCTTGATTTTTTTGGTTATTTCTGAAGTAATTTTTATGTAGTCTGGGGAGAAGGGCAGTTTAAATTGAGTCTGGTGTTCATTATCCTGCAGAGTACTTGTCCTTGGTTCAGCAGTAGCAGTCACTTTTCTCCTTTCTAGTAGCTGGTGCAGTGCTGTGGTTTTGACTCAGCCTGGGAACAGCACTGATAACACCAATGTTTTTGGTTGCTGCTCAGTAATACTCTGACCAAGGACTTTCTGAGTCTCTTGCTCTGCCAGGGAGGAGGGGAAGCTGGGAAGAAGCAGAGACAGGACACCTGACCTAAACTGACCAAAGAGGTATTCCATGCCACAGCACTTCATGCCCACCATATAAACTGGGGGCAGTTACTCAGAAAGCCTAGTTCACTGCCCAGTCGGGCTGGGTATCTGTCAGCTGGTGGTGAGCAGTTGCATTCTCTTCCGTTGTTACTTCCTTTATCATTATTATCATTGGTGGTAGCAGCAGTAGTTTGTATTATACCTTAGTTCTGAGACTGCTCTTATCTCAGCCCATGGGAGTTACAGTTTTTCG